>JANHFR010002119.1:293101-307859 GCA_032468015.1 Mimophis mahfalensis | reverse complement strand
TGTTGTAGGGCTTCATAGAACTGGTCAACTTCATCCTCTTCAGCATCAGTGGTTGGGGCATACACTTGGATTACTGTGATGTTAAATGGTTTGCCTTGGATTTGAATTGAGATCATTCTGTCATTTTGGGGGTTGTATCAGAATGCTATTGAGCTGAATAAACTGTTAACAAAATAAATAATCATCACCACTGGAAAATGTGTACTGCTTTCAGAAACAAGTTAGTTACTAATGTATTTCCTTTCAATAATGATGAACAGATAATGTGCATAAAATGTACTGCTATTCTGAACTGGCTTACAAATAATTCATATGAAGGAACTTCCTCTGATCAGATCTTTTAATAATATACTTTTTTTGCAGTGCTCAGCTCTGAATTAAATGCGGTCACGACTTAATGCACCCGGATTTTGATTGTCCTCTTTATTTATTTATTTTCATCAGCATTCCATCCCAAATATTTTAGGTGAGTTTCAGAATTCTTACTAGTTCATGATCAAAGGAGGCATTTCCACTACTATTTACCTTGCCTTCGCTGTTCAGTGAGATGCAGAACATGATCAATATTTAAAAAGGAGAAGCAGATTAAAGTACTGAAACAGTCTCTTGTTCATCCAACTTAATAGCTATTTGCCATTCAAGGTTTCGGGTGATTAATGATACCCCCTCAGATACTGAACAGTAATTACCAACCACTGCTATTGAAGTAAGTCTCTCCTGGAAACTGTAAGCAACTCACTTTGTAGCCATTGCCTCCGGGGCTGGAGTAGATACAAAAAAGTGGGAGAGTGCTTGCTGACTGACATGTGGAAACTGAGGTGAGCAGGGAGGTTGTAGAAGTGCAGTCAAGGAGAAACAATTAGGAAGAAAGAGAATGTAGAACCAGTGAGCAAAACTGACCTGTTTCAGGGTTTCAAGGGCCTGAGAGGACATGTCCTGGTGGAACTGCAACTTGGCCACTCTCATCATCTGGATAGCCCTCAAAGGATGGAAGCCGGGATAATAAAACCTGAAAGAAGGGCAGGAAGAAAATTACATCCATTTGTCAGCTCTCACCTTCACTGTTCCTGCCTCAGTGGAGAGCCATTAGAGTAGGACTACAAAGCCACTGTGGATTTTAATGAGGTATTAGGGGGAAATTAGCCAGTGTTGAGGAGGGTGAAATAGGAGTTCTTAGCAAAGTATTCTCTTTAGTCTTGGAACAGTTCTTATGCTATCCTGTTAGAAAGTGACAAGGGTAGGATTCCCTGCCTTCCTGAGATAATGCAATAGCCAGCAAAGAAGCCTTCAATCTTACTATCATGGGGGCAATGACATTTTCACTAGGATTTTTTCTGTGTAGGACCTGAACCTTTATATTCCCAGAAGTTGCCTGAGCTTTAATCTTATGAGTTATTTGGGACTTATACTTCCTAACATGTGACTCATAAAGTATGCATATGTAAGGGGAAATTCGTTTGTCCTATGGAAGCCAGGCTTTCCTATCCTGGCATCTTCCAGACACAATTTCTGGGAATTATGGCAATGGCCTTGACAGGGTGAAATGCATCAGGAAAGATGCTCTTGATTAAGGAGGGGAATAATGTTTGTGGTGAAAGATGCACTTTTCTTAAAATCAACTAATAATTGGATTCCCTGGCTAAAAAGTGTAGAGAATTTGGCTGTAGTGGATGATATCCATAGAATGGGTGGGACTGAAATGTTTAGCCAATTTGGGGGTGTTGTGGTGGAAAGGAAAAAAACTCTTCTTTCTTAAGGTGAAGGCATGGATTTTGTCCCTTCAAAACAGAGCATGCACACAGAGAAACACGTGCAGGAAATAATTAATCACAGCTTGCCCACTCCTAGTGGAAACTATGAGGCACAAGAAACCTGTTGTAGCAGAAGAGATGGATGTGGGCTATAAAGTCTCTCTTTCCTCATATATAAATTCAATAACTGGATTCCAGAAAGTAATACATTGTCAGACTTCTACAGTATACATAGTAGGAACACAATAAAAACAGTGATGCTATTAGGATTCCTGAACGCTGTTGGAAACATGATGACTATTTCTATAAATAACAGTAGTCGTGTCCACTGTGTCTTTTTAACCGTTATTTTCTGGCAGAAACAGATGTTCTAGGCAGATTAAATTATTCTAAACAAGCAGGCAAAGCAAAGCATGACTTGCCAACTTTTTCACAGGTGAGAAACATGCATACAAATAATTTAAAATCAAGCCTAATGTCATTTTTCCCAAAATGGTCTTCTCCTTGTTTAGACTCTGCCAAATCCCCATTCAAATATCCTGTCCTCATAAACGCTACTATTCCCCTGCCTCCGAGAAACAAGAATGGCCGACAACCTGGACCACTGAGCATAAAGCCACCTAAAGTAACAGTAACTGATGCCAGGAAAGTCAGGAAGATGCTTCCCGAGCTCTTTCACCAACAGTGCCGACTGGCCTTTTGCCAGGCTGTCGGGCCATTCTCTCCAGCAGGAAATTGATCCTGCAGAGTCCTCCCACATCAGTTCTATTGAGACTTGTTTAAAAATTGCACCCAACTCCTAAGGCATTTAAGAGTCTGTAAAGATTTAGGATTAAGGTAAATGATACCAGAGGAAGTAGTAACTAATTAAGCAATGTCAGGTTGATAACGAAAGCCAGTCATAGGTATAATCTAAAAACAGGAAATTCAAGAGGTGAAGGTAAAGGAAGCAAGCATGAAATGGAGTGTACAGAGAACATAAATATTTACAAAGCTGTTTTATTGGGCTGATTTATGTACTTGTTCCATGTACGGGCTTAGTGGCTTTTCATTAGCTTTAAATCTGACATCTAAAATAGGTATCTGGTATTACTTTTCTATAACAATGTTTGTAAAATCATTTGAATATTCTTTGCATGGGACATATGCTAACAATTTCTTTGTATTCTCTGGGAAGAGAAATGAGGAGGAATGCCCAGACGGCTGGGTCCCACTGAACTTCAAAAAGATAGAGTGGGAACAGTTCAATTTATTAATGACATACGTAAGTTCAGCTCCCAAAAGACTAAAATCTTAAGGCTATCTCAGACAAGTAAAAAGAGGCTGACATACATAGTTAAAGGATTGATCTTTCAAATATATTTCAGATATATATTAGTTTCCAACCAAGTCAAGGTACCTACCAGTAGACAGAATGAAGGAATATAGTGCTGCTACTAGTTTAACTGGCTCTCACACTCTAAGAGAAACTACCATGAGGGGCTCATGACTAGCCACAATTCTCATCCCAGTTCATGTTTAATCCCATATAGTCATAAGCAACAAGAACTACAATGCAATGACGAAGGTCATGTTAGCAGTTAAGAATATATTGTAGATAAGAATATAATTATTGAACATTGAAATCAACTAAGAATTAGTCAAATTTAAGGGACAACAGAAAAAGAGTTCACTGTAAAACATGTACAGGTAGTCCTCAAATTATGACCATACATTAGCAATTGTTCAATGTTACAAAAGTGGTGAAAAAGTGATATGTGACCAGTCCTCAGACTTACAACTGTTGCAGCCTCCCTGTGGTCACACATGATAAGCAAAATTTGGGCATTTGAGAACCATAATGTATTTATGATGGCTGCAGTATCCTGGGGTCATGTGACCACCATTTATAACCTTCCCAGGGAGCTTCTAACAAGCAAAGGGAATGGGGGAAGCCTGGATTCACTTAATGACTGTGTGATTTGTTTAACAATTGTGGCAAAAATCAGGCATACCCATCTCAATGACTACATTGCTTAGTGACAGAAGTCCCAGTCCCAGCTGTGGTAGTTAAGTCAAGGGCTACCTGTAATAGAATGAGGGGTGGTACCCTGTTTTCAATTCTGCAGGATTCTCTCCTTGAGACATCCATGCAAACTGCATCAAGTCATTGTAAGGGAAGTATTTATATACACGGCTTTATATGCAGTGGTTACCACACATGCTGACACTTACAACCACTGCAGAGCACCCCCAGGGTTGCACAGGCCTGACTCACTCTGGAAGTAAGACGTCCCTATGGGTAGAAGCAAGAAAGAAGACTTTCTTCCTGGATCCCATCAGTGGGAAGCCTTTAACCGATGCGATCCAGAACATACCCTCTTGAGTGGCAATCTAAGGAAGTAGCACTTCATCTGGTTCCTTGGATAAGATCTGTCTAGTATGACTGAACCTCTGGCATAGCTCTCATCTTCCTTAGAGTGCAAAAGCTCCACAGCCATGTCAAGGTATTAGAGATGAGGAGGTGAAAGAGCAGGAGGAGGAGGATTTCAGTAGAATTTGAAGTAATTCTGATATCACTACAGCAACTATTGTAAATATCAGGATAATAACAGTATTTTGGTATAGGCAGCAGAACATTTTATACCACTACCTCTACATCTATGAACTCTGTGCCAATTTAAAATAAACTCAGGTCCAGAACAGGAAATAGACTAACATAAAATAAAAGGAACAAACTGGAAAGAAAGCAATTCAAAGGAAGATGTACTTTAGCAACAATGTAACAATAACCTTGGCATTCATTATGTTCTCTGACAGCAAATCAATGCTGGTTGTTACTATAAGTAGCACACATTCAACTCTGTTACATGCCTTCAAAGTGCAATTAACATGAGGAACAGAGATGGAAAAATCTTCAAAGAGTATATAATCTTGGAACAAAATTCCTATCTTTCCTTATTTTTTTCCCCAATGTGTGAGTGACACATTTAAATATACACAGTGTCAAATGCTAAAATGCTTTTGGAACATCAAGGGATTGTTTGGCCTTAAAGACTACTCAAAAAGACAGGATGTGAAGAAAATTATCTGGGATCTATCTGATTTAAATTATAATTATTGAAGTTTGGGGAAATGTTCCTAAATTCTGAACAGTAAAAAGGAATTACACATTCTTCCCAAAGTTTCCAAAACAGAGGTTCAGATATTTTAAATAGTGGATTGGAATCCATCAGCAACAGAAATGCAAAGCACCCAAAACATTATTGTACTATTTTTAACACTGGAATTCATTTTATCTCGTAGGGATTTATTTTTTCATAGTAAGACAAATGGCTTCTTTTTAAAATAGTATTATTTCTAGTTTCATAATTATGATTACTATTTATTCATTAAAAGTATTTTGAACTCTATTACACAATTGAATAATGTTATCTTCACTAAAAATGATTTTTTAAAGCCATTATTATAGGGTCACTAGTAATTATTTGTCCCTGCTGTTCATGATCTACCTGTCCAAATTCTTTCTACATCTTGTCCATATGTCCATTCTTGTTCTAAACAATTTTTTATTCAGTGGCTTTCGAATGATAAATATTCTGCCACATTTTTTCAATGTTTTGAATTCTGTTAATAATTATTAAATTGATCATACTAAACAGAGTGAAGCTACATTATTATTTTACAGTGACTTTAATGTCCATTTTGTTGGCATTAATGCCAAACTAATTATATTTTATAGGCATTTGTTTTATTATAGTTTCATATTCTGTGAATGTGTTGAAAAGTAAAACCTATAAAATATCGACTAAGATACTCTGAATTTGCCATACAGATACTAGTGAAAAGGACCAAGAAATAAATTTCTTTTAAGATCTTCTGATTGGCTACCAAGGTCATATGGACCGTAACTCCTTAACTGGAGAATTTTTGTTTTGTTTTAATGAATGCATTTCATGTTTGTAATTGAAGCTGAGGTTAATTCCAGGCTGAAGACCAAGAATATGAACTTAAGCTATGCTTTCACATTTAGAAAACAGCATTTATCAATTTACCACTGTAGATGTAATGATACCTTGCAGCTGCTTTGTATTATTGAGGTAAGCCAGCCCTCCCCTGTCTGATTCATTAATCTTCTAGCTAATGTGATCATTGGTCATGCTTGATACAGATAAAAAGATCAAGAAATCTAGTAATTGTACTTGGAGTCTGAGGTTTTTGGAATATATTCACCTTACAGACTTATATTTTCTAATTACTTGACTAAGGAGACCCTAAATTTTGCCTGTAGTAAAAATCCACAGCGTGCACCATTGAGGAAGGGAAAATAAATAAATAAACAATCACATTTATCACTGCCCACTTGTATTAAATCATTCAAAATGGGAAAATATTAAATTACCTCTGTTGTTCAAATCAGGCCACAAAAGATAAACGAAAGAGCAGAAGCTGTCTAGGCAGACATTTTGGTGTTAATCAGAATAGAGCTGGAAGGGACACTGGAGATCTTCTATCTAGTCCAACACCCTGCTCAAACAGGAGACCCTATATCATTTCAGATAGGTGGCTGTCCAGACTTTTCTTAAAAATCTCCAGTGATGAAGCACCCACAACTTCTGGAGACAAGCTCTTCCACTAATTGTCCTCACTGTTAAGAAGTTTCTCCTTAATTCCAGGTTGCTTCTCTCCTTGATTAATTTCCATTCATTGACTGTTGTCTTGCCTTCTAGTGGCTTGGAAAATAAGTCGATTCCCTTTTCTTTGTGACAGCCCCTCAAATACTCAAATACTGTTCTTCCAAGCTATAGCTATAACATAATTTGATTGAAAGCAAAAGTCAGGAAAATTGCTTTTTGTCTACTGTGGTGTGGTTTTTGAAATAAGATGTTGTATATTCATTATTTCACATGCTTGCAAGCTTTGCATTTTGGCGGACTTGCCCTTTGGGGGTATTGTTGCGCTCTTTCCTTTGGCACTGGATGCTTAACTAAAAGAGAAGCAAGATGCATACTGTACATCTTGATTCTTATCCAAGATCAGCCAGTAAACATCACAATCAAGGCACAAGTGACAAGGGATCGTGTTTGTATTGTCTGCGGTGACCCTAATGTGTAGTTTTCCATACTGAAATATTATACAGGTAATGCTTGACTTACAACAGTTCCTTGTTAGTGACTGTTCAAAGTTACAATGGCACTGCAAAAGGTAACTTATGACAGATTTTCACACATACAACCATTGCAGCATCCCCAAGGTCAAAATCCAGATGCTTAGCACAAACGGTTGCAGAATTATGGAGTCATGTGACCAGCTTCTGTGACCCTCAGACAAGCAAAGTCAATGAGGAAGCCAGATTCACTTAACAACCATATCACTAACTTAACAACTGCAGTGATTCACTTAACAACAGGGCCAAGAAAGATCGTAAAATGGGACAAAACTCACTTGATCAATGTTACATAAATTTTGAGCTCAGTTGTGATCGTCTGCCCTGCAGGGCATAAACAAAACACACAGGCATTCAAAAATAAATAAAACAAAGTTGTTTTTTAGATATCATCAAGAAGTATACCTCGATATAGTAATTATTGGATACTTATATATTGTGTATCTTGATTAAGTAATGCATTTAGGTAAGTGACCAATACATTTAAAATACCTCAAAATACCTACATTTTTACAGTCCAACTTTTTAATGGACACTTTTTACTTTTATTATACTATTACAACTACATGATCTCTTATCTTCCACATAATATTTAGTTAATGTATACTTTTAGTACCCACTAATGGACCTTCACTGAGCAGCATGGCACAGAGCTTCTAATCATGGTATACTGTCACCCTGGATTCTGAAATCACTCTGAGCCCTCTGAATTGGAAGAGGTACAAATAACGGTTGCTCTTTTTTTTTTTTTAACAGAAACACAGACATTTCCATTGGACAAGAAGTTCAGATGGTTCATTGTGAGTCAAATACAGATATCAGAGACCTTCTAATGGATTTTAAACGCTGTGTAGCTGAAGCATACCGGAGAAAGCCAAAAAAGATATCACTATTTTCCTGAGCCATTTGGTATTGTTTGTCGACATTAACTAGAAAGCTGTTTACTTATGATCAAACTAAGTAAAAAAACAAATTTAAGAACCTTACAAGACAGCTTTCCCTACTGCATTTTGTTGATTTCTTATAATCTTTCTTCTTTCAAGTGGTCTTTCTGAGTGTAAAATTCTTTTTCATTCTTTCTCTCCCCATCTCCTCTTTTTAAAAACCCTTTTTCTTTTCTTCCTCTCATTATCTCTTCTGGCTACCATTTCACTCTTAATTTAATCTGCTGTTTCCAGATCATTTTTTCTCTCCCTGCATAGTAGCTGCCCTGCTGTTCTACTCATTGTGTGCAGGTGCTTGACAAAGCTAAGCTGATAAAATGGTTAGTCTCTGCTCAGAGATAGTCTTTTATAAATTTAATCTGAAACTTCACACACAACGTGGCAAAGTAGAAAACAAACTGCAGGCTCAATCCTACCACACAGGTTTATTTAATCGAGAATAGAAATTATGTAGGAATACTTCTAATATGCTAGATTTCCATAGCAACTAATGCATTTTCTGGAAAATTCTGGAAGGGGATCAGTCATCTGATTAATAACAGAAATGTAACCAGAAGGTTTAGCTCACAATCTGAACTTTTTTATTAACAACTGCTCTTTTCACACAACCTTCCACTATATAATGAAGGGCAGAGTAAGCTCTTTAACAACTTTTGTTCTATCTTTTAGTTATCTGAACATTTTACTGCTTGATCCTTAATCAAAGAACATTCACAAAGAAATATAAGAACCAAACAGCTATCCCAAGTCAAAAACTGAACTGCAGTTTCTAGTGGGTGTAGGAAATCTGTTCTTTTGCCAAAAATAAAAAAATAAAAAAAATCACAGGAAAAAATGTAGATTTTCAACAGATTTCATCAAGGCCTCACACCAACTCAATCTCAGCTTTTGCCTGGGGGTGTGTGTCTCAAATGGAGTCTCTTACCCAGAGGCAATTAAACAAGTATATGTCAACTAGTTTAACATGAGCAGAGATGAGAATTAGAATGAGAAGCAGGCTGCAGGGTTCATGTTATGCTTTGTTTTTCTGATGTGCGCATCTACTACTTTGCCCAATACTGATTCATTTTGTAAGACAGATACAAATAGTTCAGCGAACATCTGCATTGAGCTGATTCGCTTATATAGAGAGGTAGCTCTCAATTACAGACAAAATTGAGCCCAAAATTTATGTTGGTAAGGGAGATGTTTGTTAATTGAGTTTTGCCCCATTTTACAACCTGTCTTGCCACTGTTGTTAAATGAATTGCTGCAGTTGTCAAGTTAGTCATATGAATCTGGCTTCCCCATTGACTTTGCTTGTCTAAAGGTCACAAAAGCTGATCATATTACCCATGGGGCACTGCAACTCATAAATACATGCCAGTTGCCAGGCATCTGAATTTTTATCATGTGACCTGCAACCGTTGTAAGTGAGAAAAAAGGTCAGAAGTCAATTTTTCAATGCCACTGTAACTACAAATGGTCACTAAACAAATGGTTGTAAATTGAGGATCACCAGTATAAAATGAATCTTCATGAGTTCATGAAGGCTTCTGCAGTTTCCTCTGTAAATCATTTCCCCTTCCCAAGGACTTCATTTCCTGGCTGGGGAGCTATTACTTCAAGTTACTCCAAATCTCATGGCAGATATATGGGAGGGGATTCACTTGACTCTCATCTTGCCCTGCATACCAGGACATCCTGATAAGGAAAAACCAACTTAACCACAGTTGCTAATAGAAAGATTCTCACTTGGTGAGAATGCTTATGAATGAAATGAGTAAATTGCGTTAGTAAAAGTTTAAAAGCTTTTAGGATGGGGTAACTACAATAATAATAATTTAGTAAAAGCATATGCTACTCAAATCCAAGCATTAAATTTAGAATATAATAATCATTTAATAAGTTTATTCATATACTGCTGTTTCTCCCAGTCAAGTCAAAGCATTACACAGAAGAAAAATATAGTAAAAACAATTGATAATGTGCTGTTATAGTAATACAATATGATAAAAGCCCAGCAAAGCTAAAACAACACAAAATAAGAAAATATTAACAAGGCAGTATTTAATTACATAACAATAAAACAATTATGTTGGAGTTACATTACGTTCATATGATCACTAATTTTACAGCAGTGCCATCCTAGAACAAGTTCACGTTGCAATTGTTTACGTGAACCACCATGTCTTAAGCTGTTTTGCCAAACTGGACAGCGTAAGATTTCCTTATTGTTTCCCCTGGAGGGAGCTCCATAAATCCATTATTCGCAATGTGTTTTGCATAATCAATGTTACTGAAGAAAAGAAGAGGTGCGTAGGTCATGTTTTCAGTTGCTGACAGCTATGATGTCTAGTTCACCATATTACAAATTAGCATCCCTGGGAATTAAACTTCTGGAATTCTGGGAACTGCACTCTCTTTGATGGGGAAGGCAAACTTACTTTGTTTATAAATCAGGAAAATCTTTCCCAAGATGCTCCCCCTAATGACCCTCGCAGCAATATTTTCTTCTGGATAGCATGACAGTTTTTCTCCCACTCATCAGTCACTGCTGTCGCCCTTCAATTTAGATGAGCTTTATCCACAGGTGAAGTTATTAATCTGAGTAGGGCAAATAACTCATGTTAAGAGAACAGATCAGAATTATCAGTTCTTATTGAAAAGGTTATAACCATAGTTTAGAAGTATAAAAAAAAAACCTGTTACATAAAATCTTTTTGTGTAAGATTCTTAGATATCATTAATCAGTGTGTGAATGCTGAACCAATAAATGTTTCCATTATAACAGCTCTGCTCTCAAAAAACTGGGGCTTCAAATGTCTTTGAAACCAGTCATAATCTACACTATGAAAAAATTCCTCAGTCCCTTAAATCTGCTTTACCTTCTGCTCCTATGAAAATTATAAATGGAGGAAGAATTGAAATAAAATACTAAAAATCTAAATTGTCATAAACTTTTACTGTCTAGACAGGATATTAACAATGACTAAAATTCAAATTCTGCAGCAATACAGCAATGAGTATTAAACCCAGTTTCAGAATATGGTTTTACTGCATTCATATTTTTTAAGTTTAGTGGCCCTGAGTTTCTAACTATCTTGTTATTTTGTTTAAAACTGAGTTTGAAAGTACAAATGTTCCTGTTTTTGTAAAAAAAAAAAAAAGGAAGGAAGGAATTGTGAAGGTATCTTCTCTATATGCAAAATGTTTCCCTAATCACCATGGAAGTAACCTATCAATAATCCTTTTAAAATTATTCTCATTATAGGGGTTCTCATTATAGGGGTTCTGATTATAGGGGTTTAAAGAGATATTTGACCTGAAACAAAGAATATTCTAAGCAACTAATCTTGCTACTCTATAGTATGGTAATCTAATGTGTCATTCTCACAAATACGAATACTGATATTTGCAAATATTCTTTCTTTCTATGATAACCACTTTTGGACAAAAATAAGCCAACAAACACTAAATGAACAGTGAAGAAAATACAGAAAAATTCAGGTTCCTGCTGCCATCTTTTGATCATTCATATTTTTGTAGCCCAGATGTAGTAATTAATCAATGAATTGTTACTGAAGTTCACCTAGATAGAAATCTTATTCTTTCACCAGCAACAAGGCTTTACCAATTGGTTTTTCTTGGCTAGATTACCCTGGGTTGTCTGCAAACATTCCTAAAAAGATGTGAAATATATACATAACACACTACTAGACTCTGACTGACTTTCATTGACCTTTTTACACTGCAGTCTTTTCTCTGCTTTGTTCCATCTATTATGGGCTGGGCTCTAGTTTTCCAGCTGTTTACTTGAAACGCTTCTGGCATAATTTTGGATCATCTTGTCTCTTGACTCCAGCGATATTATGTAGACACTGCTAAGAACAAAATATTTAATCAAATAATAGGGAGCTTACCTTTCTTTTGGTAAAGTATTTATGATTTTCCTAATTTTTGTAAATTTTTGGCAATGAATCTTATCAGAGCTTTATGCTGATATACAAAGTAAGTCTGAATGATCAAATGTTATCAACATTTTGGGCTTGCTTCATTTATTTTGTAAAAAAAAAAATATAAGTGGTCTTTGATTAATTATGGTAATTAAGACTGAAATTTCCATCACTAAACAACGTTTCTATAAACCATGACATCATGCGATCCTCACTCTCCACATATACGTCCCAAATGTACTTTTTGTTCCTGGAGGCAACTGGACTTTCTTGTTTTTTCTTTGGAGACATTCCACTTCTCATCCAAGAAGCTTCTTCAGCTCTGAAAGATTGGTGGGAAATGGAAGGATTTATATTTCTTGCAGACAGCTGGTTATTTGTCTGCAAGGAATATAAATCCTTCCATTCCCCATTATCCTGTCAGAGCTGTTTCCAGCTTTCATCATCTTCTTCTTCCTGTGGCTGACAACATGTGCCTGGCCTGGCTCTTCGCAGGGCAGTTGCTGGCCATGTAGGCCTTGTTTCCATGACTGCATGTAATCTTTTTAGAGTTGTATGCAACCTTCCTGAAACCTGCATGTTCTCCTGTCTACAGTAGCATCCACCTCTGGCCCAGCTGTGCTTCTGTGGCACCATAGTATCAGCTTGTATGTCCCCTCACCCCAGCAACATTCACCCTGGCATTGCTGCAGCAACCTCTTACCCATTAAGTTGAAGCAATCACTTACCTACCCACCAGTCTGCTTGTAAGCCACCTGGGATTTGCTGTTTCCTGTTGGCTTTCCCACTGACTTTGCTCATGGGGACCTAGCAGAAATTACAAGGAGGTCCTCACTTAACACCCTATAATCATTGCTTAATGATGTCAGTGGGGTCTGCCATTGCTAAGGAATGTGATCACATGATGTTCCGGTCCCAATTACTGTTGTTAATCAAGGACTATTTGTATTTTTCTACAGATTCATTCAGCTCAGGAACATTTCAGTTTTTTAATAAGTATAAACTGCTTGTTTCACTTCCTGGCATGTTTCTATGATTTTGTTTTTTATTTGTTATCTTGCATTTGGGGGGAAACTGTCTTATTGCAAGACTTTAATTTGTTGATGAACAAATGGACTGATATTCCTCAGGAGAAATTTTTGATACAGTTTTGCAGGTATAAAACTATTTTCATAATATAAACATTTTAAAAATGAAGTTAGAAATTTTGGATCTGGATGCTTGTTCCAAGAAGTTATTCTCTTTTCTGTCATATACCATATAAACTACCACATGTTTCATGATAATTTATGCAACAGTTGTATGAATATCAAGTGCATAGAACTATGATACATATAGTCATAACTCTGAAAAATTATTCTTCATTTCCACATCTTTCCAACACCGTACAGGAGTTTGTGCATGCATATAAGACTTGATATATAGTAACTCTAATTAAATCAGTGTATAAAACAAGTTTGCATGCCTAAAATAAGAAGCAGGCTTTTATTTTTATTTATTTATGCATTAAACAAATTTATGCTGCCCAACTCATGCACAGTGACTTTCCCAAGTTCTCATTTGAAACAACCTATCAAAGTTGTACCAGTTGCTTATTTAAATCAGTCCAACTCTGCTCTACTTAGGCAGATTTACACAGACATGGAGCTACAGTAGAGAGACATTCAGATGCAAAAGCAATTGAGAGATGGACGTTTGACTGCACATGGAGCAGACTTTCTTCCGAACACACTCTAGTAAGCTTGCAGCTCTTTCACTCTCTGATTTACAGCTGTGAGGCTACTGACCTAACAAGTTCAAAGTGGGCAGCCTGTGAATGAACAAACAGGAACAGGCCTCTCTGCAGAAGTCATTCTGTTCACTGAGGTATAAAGGAATGATGGGTTCACAAAGAGAGTGTTTAATCTCCTGGCTGTGGTAGGAACAATGAACTAGCCCAAGTACATCAAACCCTCCCGCTTTATTTCATTAATGCCACAGCCACCCTACATTAAAATCCAAAAACTGGTGAAACTACAGATGCTGTCTACAGTTTAAGCTATTTTGAGAATAAGCTCCTCTGAACAGTGGGATTTATTAATGGTGCAATCTTATTGATGATTGACTGAATATATCAACATTGACCAACACCACACTTTCCCTTGCGTTTAAGAATTTCTATGCTAACCCCCACTGAAATGGACAAACCAGTCCCAGCAACAGCAGGAATGAACAGTTTCCCACTTAACAATGGGAAAAATCCTAACCCCAGTTCAGCCATGTTCAAAAGAACCAGACAATCTTCTATATTCAATAGCCAAACCAGCAGCATTTTTCATGGGCATAATATAATCCCTCTTGTTGAATATTAAATTGTAATTTCTATTAATTATTAAAGTCATATGAGTTAGCTGTGGGTCTACGTCACCATAATTAAAGCTGAAGCAGAAGTTGAAACTCTCACACTAGTAGTTATTTTCACCTTTAAAAATTGACACATACACATGTGCAGAGTCAATAATTCATTATTATTAATGTCTTTGACACATATGGATGAGATTATAATAGCGTGTTGAAATGCTTGCTTGTCTTGGAAAACTCTTACATTAGGAATTATAGCACAACAGGTTCAAAATATGGTGTTAATTAGAGTTATTCACAGTAATTGTATGATCGAAATTTAAAAGAGTTTTATTAGCTCAAAGTTAACCACATTCAGTTCAAGAAGTTTGCATTTCTTTCATCATAAATCTAAATCAGGCATTTAGAGATCGCTAAACTTCAGTCCCCCTTTATGGATCGCTGCCTTGTCGCGGCAAAGGGGCTTGCACGGCGCAATGAAGTTATGAGCTATGCCGTGCAGGGCCACCCAAGACGGACAGGTCGTAACAGAGCGTTCTGACAAAAGAGCGTTCTGGGCAAAAGAAGAAGAGGACGACAGAGAATGAGGTGGCTGGATGGAGTCACTGAAGCAGTTGGTATGAACTTAAATGGACTCCGGGG
>JANHFR010002119.1:278869-290515 GCA_032468015.1 Mimophis mahfalensis | reverse complement strand
TAAATGTTGAACAGGAGAGGTGAGAGGACCGACCCCTGAGGCACCCCACAAGTGAGGTGCCTAGGGGACGACCTCTGACCCCCTGCCAACACAAACTGCGAACGACCCGAGATATTACTATTTTAATATTGTAGAATTAGTATGTGGAATATTACTATTTTAATATTGTAGAATTAATATCAATGTAATGAATGGTGTCACAAATTTTGATTACTATTCAACAAGATACTTGTATCCAGACAACACTGTTCAACTGAAGATGGAATTATTATGTTAAAAATAAAATATGTAATAATAATAAAAAAGACATTATTAATAAGCTACAACCATACTAGACAACAATACTACACTTTTTAGGCACTGGGTAAGAGGTTCATCATGCTTGCATAAAGACAACTACTCAACCTGAAGCAGGTTCCTTAGTAGCAAAAGAAATAACAAAATAATTGTGCCAATATGAGAACCAGGCCCTGCAACAAACACAGACGCTTGCTTTGCCCCCAGAGGTTTGCTAACATCATCATCACAAACTGTGACAACTTTACAGGTAAAATTAGAATAGCCTCTCCACACTCTTCCTCCAATGTGATATGTGGCGTCTTCAGCCAGCAATACTCCTATGGATTCTACATTGGATTAACCAATGTTTTTGTGCAAATGAATTAATGGACACAAAACAAAGGTAATCACAGATGGCTTTAGCCTCCCACAACACTCTATATACAGATTTTAAAGTAGCTGTTTTGAAGCAAAAAAAAAAAATTATCAGTGCAATTCGGTAAAAGATGGTTCAACATACTCCATCAAAAGGCTATCTTAGGAAATCTCAACCCACAGAGTCACGCTTTAACATCTCAAAATAAAGTGACAGAAGAAAAGTGTGTAAGTAGAAATGAAGGAGAATTTAAGAAGGTTGTGTTAGATTGAGTTAATGAGATCCCCCAAAAGAGAGAATTTTGAATAAAAGGAACTGCATGAAACAGTATAAGGACAAATGAAAGCAAGGACTGCAAAAATAATCAGGTATTATGAATGAATGAGATTTCCTTTCCTTTCCTTTCCTTTCCTTTCCTTTCCTTTCCTTTCCTTTCCTTTCCTTTCCTTTCCTTTCCTTTCCTTTTCCCTTTCCTGTCCTTCCCTCCATGATTCATTCTTGTATTAGTTTAACCACTCCATGAATTTGATGGAGTGAGCTGTAAAAATCTTATGCCTTTTAATAAAGTGTGTCAGAAAGATTCTACTAAACTCCTTCTGATAGTGAGAGCTGGCTTTCATATCCTTTTGGATAATGCTATGTATACAATAAGAGAGTCATAAAGTTCCAGGTCTGCCCAAGGAACTATTCACATTTGGGTACATGAGGGATGGATGTGTTACCAAGCCTAAGGGCCATGAAAGAAAGAATGGTGCTAGAGCAAACACTGCCTTTTAGGCACCATCGTCTTTGATATTTTTAAGATAGCAATGTTCATAAAAATTCCCATAGATATCTTTACCCAATGTTTATATATGTTGGCGTAGTTATGGATGTTACATTGGGGACCTCTGTGGCTTACCAAAAGCAAAATTAAATGTAAAAAAGAGAAACAGTTCTCTTGAGAGATGCTGCTGGCTGCCCAATTTTAAACATCTATCTGCTGCAGAACATGTTTACTGAGTAAGATGTTTTACACAATATTGGAAAACTATCAGCTCAAGGCAGCAAAATAAGAAACCTGAGAAAAGCAGAGTTATTTTTCTAATAAATCACATGTCACTAGGTCATCTGCTAATTGCTTGAAGATGATTGTCTGGAGCTGATGCAGGGGACCTATAGCCCTCCAGGTATTATTGAACAACTAACTCCCAGGACCCTACTCCATTGGTATGCTAGATGGAAAGCCAGAAGTTGTTCACAAAGAAAGACCCTTGGAAGGACGTAATCCAAAGGTTAGTAATTGCAGATGAATTGAAACATCAATTATAGCTGTTATTCTACCCGATGGTCAGCAGAAAACTACTGTATTTATATAGTTGTAGATAATGTTTATTCACCTCTTTTTGTTTCATCCAGTGCAGATAAGCATGTTGATTTAAAAAAAAATCACCCATTTTCTTATCCCTAGAACATTTCCTTGACACATTTTATTACCATTATTAGATGAGGTGGGGTCTGTGGGGATTGCTCCTTTCTCTCTTTTTTTTCTTTTCTAAGTACAGGATTGGTCAGAAAGGGGCCACTATTAACATTAGCTCAATGATTTAAGTGTCAAAATTATACTACAGATCAGTGAGCATATGCTGTGGGTTGCTTTTCTGCTTCTCCATGGATGGAATATGTAAGACTGATGCACTGTTTATTACAGAAAGTTGATTAGGTACATTTCTTGAATATATCAACTGTTTACCACAGTTTATAATAACCAATACTGAATATTTAACACAATATTTCTTTCACATCTTTATTTACAGTTATGTAGAATGTATACTTCACATTTCTTCCAGAGATCAAGGCACTGTATACAATATTTCTTCCGGTCCATATTATTCCCACAACAGCCCCTTAATGTAGTTAAAAGGGATTATGACAGATGCAAAATTGTCATTTTTCAATAAACTCCATTCAGGTAATCTGAAGCTAAAGCTCCCCAGGCCTAGTCCAATACCCTAACTCAGTGTTTCTCAACCTTGGCAGTTTGAAGATGCGTGGACTGCAACTCCCAGAATTCACAAGCCAGCAACGCTGGCTAGGGAATTCTGGGAGTTGAAGTCCATGCATCTTCAAACTGCCAAGGTTGAGAAACACTGCCCTAACTAATATACCATAATGATGCAGAGTACTAGCTAATATGCTTAATTATACTGATTTATCAAATTTATATAGCTGCTCATCTCACAAATGTGATTCTGTTTGTTAAAGCTAAAGCAGATGAGGTGTGGACAGGCAATTCCTAAGCTACAGAGGACTGTTATTTAAACATGATCCACAAGACTTAAAACAAACTGACAAGCACTTATTATCTTGGAAAGCATCACCAAAGTTTAAAAGCTGGGGTAGAGTGAACAATCAACTGTTAAGGCTTTACCCTTGCTTGAAATACAGTTACTCAACTAGCCAAGATGCACCTGGGATTCTTCTGCCAGTCTAGTCACAACAGGTGAATTAAAAGTTAAGTGTCTTAAGGTCTATTATTTATTTCTAAGCCAAGGTATTAAGTCTGACACCGACAGAATGTGGAGCAACATACTATTTTAAGGCATATTCAAAATGTATACGGAAATCCTCACCCTTCTTCCATACAATTTTATTCTTTCCAATCCAAAGGGATTTTGTAAAGAGGCCCAGGATTGTCTCTCTATCTGTTGCTTGGCAGAATAACTCTCTGTAAATTGAAGATAACAAAACCACATTTGCTGTTTGGGGAAAAGCTGGCAAAACAGAGATGGAGTTTGAAAATGGACTGGATCAAATCAAGGGGCTTTGGAAAAATACATTGCAACTAAAGTTTTCAAATTCAACCCTGTGAGAGAGTGTGGTAATAATTTCATTCCAAGCACACAACCCTTTGCTCCTGGCCATGTGACCCAGAGCAGACTGTGTTCAGCCCATCCCCTGCTTCCTACCATACACATACACACAAACATATGCTCAAAGCTGGTAAAAGGATTGAAAAAACCCTGCTCTACTTGAGTTCCCTTTGTCCCAGAGGTGCTGTTCAAAAGGCAACCAGACTTTCTTGGTATTTTCCCCTGAAAACATTTGGCTTCTCCTCCATGAAAAACATCTTCAGTTCTGGGTGACCTGGAGGACTGAGCATCTCCATAGACATTGTTCCCTACTTTGTTTGTATCCATCAGTTTCTTTGATATAGGTATGCAAAAATATCTAGGATAATCTGTAACACTCCCAATCCTTGTTGATGATTCCAAACTCACAATTTCCCCACTCCCTTCTACTTCTCCACAATGCTTTCCCCCAACTTCTGCTTTTGTCTTTCCTATGGAAGCTGCTCCTCCGAGTCTCCTCAACTAGACTATTTTATTTTACTTTATTCTTGGAAAGAAAACCATATTCTTGGTGTGCTTTGATCTTGGGACAACCTGATTTATTTGCTGTCTCCGTTGTCTCCTTAACTACCCATTCCCCCCCCTCCCCCCCGCTTTATTTCCCACTTTTCTTGCCAGTTTGGGTTTTTCTTGGAATGATCCAAGAAAATTCTTTCAAAAGATTCTTTCAAATATTCTCTTCCAGAAGAAAGCAAAAACTGCAGTATTTTTAAATCCTGGCAGAAGGAAGCTCTACTCTGAGCTGTTCAGTAGTGGGAAAGATTTTCTTTGGAGGGATGGATTTCCTATTGCAGGAGGTATGTATTTGAACTGGATGACAATCCTTACATTCCACTGTTTTATGGAAAACAAAGTTGCAGGGTTTTAACAAAAGTAGTATTACCCTCCAAAGAAATAAACTAAAATTAAAATAACCCAATATTACAATAAAATAAATAAAAATGCCAATACTTGTTAAGAAGTGATCTCATATTCACTCCCTCTGGAGTTAGCCCTAACCATGCTCCGTAAAACCTGGCATGGCCCACAAGCTGATGAAAGTTATGTGTTCCTGCTATAGCTTAGCACCTCATCTGACATAAGTTTCCTTTTCACATTCTGAAATATCCAAATAAATAAATATAATATCCAAATTATAGCAGAGAACAGGAGAAAGAGAACATGGTGTTCAGAAGGCAAGGAACAGGCCTATTCCAAATGACGTCTTGATGAGAGATTAACAAATGAAAAGTTGTGACTAGTTTTAAAAATATTGGGCAACCACAATGTTGGGATTTTGGGGGCATTTTTTTAAAAAAATATTGCATTTCCAAAATCTTTTATTCAAAATTTCCTATTGAATTATACTGAATTAGATATGGTTTATTTATTTACTGAAGAAGATTCATGCATGCAAAAGTGTGCACTTCCATTTTAAAACCTCATCTTTCTAAAACAGAATCTCTTAAACACTCTAGAACTGATTTTTATTTCAAGAAAGGGAAGAAAATATTTTATAAGAAAACAATTATTCTAGCCCTGCTTAGGCACACAAACTAATCCTTTTCTAGAACTAGTTACTTCTGCTTTATTTCAGATCCACAATTGTATACCCATGTTTAAGAGCATGCAAGGAAAGATTCAGCTAACGAAAGAGATGTACACTAAATACTTTGATGAATCAGGCTCCTTACAACTTCCATCTGTTCCTAAATGCTTCTCAGAAAATATACTCTGTGTCACCCTTTTGCATATTTCCACTGCCCTATCCTAAACACACTTAGACCGCTGACAGATTAATGCTTAGTTCACTTGAGGTATACATTCTTTGGTTCTTACACATGTTCTTATAAGGAAATGGAACTCAGTAACCACTTCATCGCAAGTTTGGGCAATGTTATTGTACAGAAACAATGCCTTAACTTCACTTTGGTATCAGATGAAGGTATCTCTGTATAAAACGTAACTGTCACCAGTGCTGCCATGAGCCTCTTTTGTAAATCTGATATAAACAAGGTCTGCTGAAGATTTGTCAGTGAACTGCTAATTGACCAAATAAGTCAGGAGGGAATAGACTTGGAAATTCACAAAATACAGGGCTTGAGGTCTACTTTAATTCCAGCCAGTTGTTCTAAAAGGACAAGAACACACAAGAACATTTAAGCACAGTGAAAGGTCTTCTCCTCACAATGAGAACATCATTAAGAAAAATAGAACACCAGGACCTGCTGTTCTTCTTATTTCTGAGCCATTTGTAATAGCTGAACCCAGGGAAGCTGATTCCAAGAACCCAGTGTTTACCAAGGAATATAGTAGTGTATTTTTCATATTGTTTAACATATCACTACAAAAAGGTACTGAATAAGTATGTCAAACAGCATAACAACAGCAGGCTTCCTTTCTGTGGGCTCTTCTGTAAATACAACACTGAGCTTTTAGGAACATAATTGTCTTTAATATGATAAATCAATCACACTGAGATAATTATTGGTTTTCAACATATACCAAACAAATTGAAAGTTTTTGCCTAGGCAGGTAGAGAATAACAGGGCAATACGTGTGTGCCTTTATAGCCATTTATAGCAACTCTTCTCTTCTTGGTATCTGTCCAGACTTGGGAATGTTACCTAGAAGGCAGACATGCCACAGAGAGAATATGCAGACTGGCCATTCAGAATCCAGACAGGATAGAGATAAGCACAAGGTTATGTTGGCAGGATATTATCTTCTTAAAGATATCACATGCTCTCTATCCTAAAATGCCAATTGGGCAGCACTACTGTGTGGTTTAAAAGTTGACTGAAAAAAGCAACAGCTTTTGGAGAAAGAGAAGTGGTTAGCTCTGGCCTTTTACAAAATGACCTAAAAATGACATGAAAGGCCTTAGGCTTTATGCAATGAAACCCTGGGATAAAACAGGATGCAGGGTGTTTTGCTCTCTGTTTTAGAATTGATTTTATTGCACTGATACTTGTTTCAGATATAACGTGATATCCTGCTATCAGAAAAGCTTATTACTATTAAAGAGTACAATTTATTTCTCTACCTATTGGCAGCCAGAGTTTTAGACAAGTTGCATTCTCCAAATATTCTGGGACCTCTCCCATGAGGTATAAAAGCAACTAGGAGATGAAGTGATGAAAAGGCTTCTGCCATTTCATCAACAATGAACATTTCAAGAATTATTTCTCATAATTATGGCTTTGTTCCCAAATGGGAGAAAGAACAAAGAGAACTCCAGAATTAAATTATGGGTAGCATGCCAGTTTCCATTCACAGGAGAAGCTACCATCTACTGATGTATCATTTATTCCAACTGACAGCAAATGACAGAGGAGTATTTTCCTCCTCAACCGTTCTACCCAAGATCTTTTAGCTAGAGATGTCAGGAACTGAACATGGGATTTTAAGTGTATGCTTAAAACCTGGCTCTATAAAAAGATCAGTGTCTTCTAGGATAGTAACACATTCATTCTTAATTTAACTCACTTCAAAATCTGTTTTGGTGAATTCTAAGCATGTTTTCTCATAGGAAGTATTTTTGACACATATTTTTCATGGTGTAAGTTGTGGGATGAAATCCTACAGTATCTACCCACTCTAGTCTGGTGCTCATTCTTGCATTTAATGACTTGTGCATTTTCTCTGCAGACTATAAATAAGAAATAGATTCTGCAAATCCCAAGCAAGAAGAGTACTGTTAGGAACAATTTCCTTTGCCTTTTATTTATTTTGCAACAGATTTAGTTGATGTGAAACATTTCCATGTGACCAAAATACAACTTAATGCAGTACTGATTGTTTTATTCAACTATCTAAAGAACCTCCTCAATACCTTGTCACAAAATCTGACACTTGTTTAAATTAACATCACAAATCACACTAAGCTCTACTTCTGCACAAGCAGATACAGATAATTTTTGACTTATAACCATTTGTTTAATGACCATTCTAAGTTACAATGGCACTGAAAAAGTGTCTTATAACCAGTTCTCACATTTACAATTATTGCAGCATCCCCACAGTCACATCATCAAACTTCAGCTGCTTGGCAACTGTCATACATTTATGATGGTTGTACATCCCAGAGTGCTGGGATTGTCATTTGCAACCTTCCCAAACCTTGACAAGCAAAGTCAATGGGGAAGCCAGATTCATTTAATAACAACATGATTCACTTAATAACTGTAGTGATTTGCTTACTAACCATGGCGAAAAGTCATAAAATGGGGCATGCCTCACTTAACAACTGCCTAGCTCAGCAATGGAAATTATGGGCTAAATTGTGGCCATAATCCAAGGACTGCCTGCATGGTAATCATGATAAAAATGCAGATTCAAATATGATCATTATTTAAGAATAAGCATTTTCCATTCTTTTCAGTAAGTTGAAAGATTTACATGACCTGAAGAGAAATCAGAGTAATAAAGGCTTGCATTGTTTTGATTTTTTCTGTAAATTTTATTTATAATAAACAAAAATGATAAAATAATTTTTTTTTAAACAAAATTAAATTTATCTGTTTTATATTTTCCCAAGCCTTTTGCTCCTCTTTTAGGTTTGAATTGTTTATTGATTGCAATTAATACATCATTTCAAGGACATTTTAATATTCACAAATAATTCTTTTCCAGCAATTTCAATTAATAGGAACTAGAAATACCCACCTACTGAATTAGAATTCTTGTTGAGCTTGAAATATGTATTTGGACATATGCACAGCATTTGTGGAAAAACCTTAAACCACATACAGATTTTTCCAGATTCATGTGGAACCTGGAAGGCAGATGTGAAAGGCAAGCACATAAGTCCAGTCTCACATGATTCATGTGGCCTGAATCTTATGCTGCTCTTCAAAACTAGATTCCTCCCCTAAAATATATACATTCAATACAACTAATCCTAATATAATTTTGTATGCACAACTTCCTGAATAAAACTGGTTTTATATAGCGTCTCCAAATGTATTCTGTTGTGTATATAATTTATGCAAGTAGTGGTGTTTCAAGCCCCCAAAGAAGAAGATAAGTGCCATGGACTTTCTTGCTATCAGACCTATTATGGAGGATTTTGTGCGATCAGAATCTGATCGAGTTAATTGTGTAAATCCTGTTCTTTTTTATCTTCCTATGAATATAGATGAGTTCTCAGTAATTCCAATATGGTGGCAAAATATCTGAGAGCACAATGTTATTTTTTTCTCTCCCTCTAGATTAAAAGAGATGTTCTACAGGCTTGGGTTCACTGTGTTAGTTTGTGGATAACAGCCAAAATATAAGAGGACCTCATAATAAACAGCTTTATAAGGAAAACATCTCAAAATTTTCACTACTCATGATCAGCCACAATCATTGTGCTGAAAATCAATGCAATTAATTTTTTTTCTGGATTTCCAAACTGCACAGGGCTTCCTTTTAGTATGCTTCATGCAAGTGGAATTCTAGGTTTTGAACTACTACAAAGAATCTTAATCTTCTGGACCAAGTTATATTGGTAATCAATTTGCCAATGCACTGTAGTGTGAATCTACACTACAAAGTCCATCATTACATTTATCTGAGTGATAGTTTAGCATGGCCTTTAAATAAATACTGAAAGCCCAGCAATGCCTGCAATGAAAACATAAGTTCAAAAACTGCACTTAGCACACTATAGTGGAAATGCACCCCACTGATCACTTAATGGAAATACTCACAGTAAATACAATCCCTGAAGTTAAAATGGTTTTAGTCCAATACTTTAAACCCCTTTAAAGGAAGCCCTACCACCTCCAATTTGTATGGATGGCTTGTTTTTCAGGTTATTCCCCACAGGTAACAATATGAATATTTCTTTTCCCTCAGAATTGAGAAAAGCAAAATAGATAGCTGTAATGGAACTTTGGAAGCAGTCAAGCAGTAGATTGATTCAACTGGAGAAATTCAATGCAGCCCAAAAGATTCCCTAGGATTTGGTATCCTGCTGCTTCAGGCACAACTTCTTGTAATGAGAAACAGAAGACTTTTTGTCAGGAGCGTCAAAGCTTGTAGTGAAGCCTTGAATGTAAAAAAAATCCCCACCTTCAAATAACGAGCCCTCAAACTGAAAATGTCTCTCCTCGGAAAATGCTTTTGCACATGGAAAGACTACGATGCCCAGTTCAAGGTAGAAGAGAGGTCTAGAGCCTTTGCAAGCCAGCAACCTTCAATGAAGAAGATACAATTGTATGTTTCTCTAATGTGGGGGAATAACAACAGGACCAAGGACAACAACTTGGCTATAATAAACCATATGACACACAAGGAAAAAAGCGGAGAAATGATTTGATAAACTTATAACTGCTTTCTGCTGCAACTCTTTTGTACCTATATGGTATTTCTGACCAATTTTTGAATGTTATAGAAGCACAGCTGAAAAGGTATAGCAAGTAATTAAAACAGAAGGGTCATTTTGGATGAGAGAGACTAGAGAAAATTGTGGAGAAAAAGCCTATCGATAACTCTTAGCAGGAGGGCTAGAGACAATGCTTTTCCATTTGGGAGCATTCATCTGCTGCTTTGGGTCCTCCACTGGATCCTAATTATTGGCTACAGAAACAGAAGGTTAAACTTGAGAGGCTTCTGCCTAGCAGGACTATCACATTATTTTCACCAATTTTGTAAAAAAGCATGATTTACTTAAAACAAGAATGAAAACAATGAAAATGTGAGGCATACTTTTTATGGATGTTTAAATAATAAAGTATTTCTCAATAAAATGATTATGAAGGCCAATATTTCAAAATTTGGAAATTACAAACGTTTTGTTTAATTGCATAATGCAGCTTTGTTGACAAATCAGACTATGCTTCATTTTTAATTATTAAGCACTGAAAGGGTAATTTTGTCATTGACCCATTGTTTGCTTAAATTAGTATCTTAAACTGGGCAATCTTCATCTGTCTAGAGGAGACCCTAGAGCAGGGGTGTCAAACTGGTAGCCCATGGTCCAGATGCATCACATGCAGGCCACACCCACCCTGGCTCTGCAAAGGATGTTGTGATATGTCATGTGACACTATTGAGTTGGACACCCATGCTCTACAGGGTTGATATTTTTATGTCATTGCCCTTCATAAGTAACAAGTACCTGAAATTAAATTAAAAGGATCCAAATAATGCAGTACATTCATACATTTAATTTTCTAGAACTTGAATATTCTGTAAAATATGGATCTGTAATTTAAAAAGTGAAAGCACGTGACTGAGATCATTGGAAACAGAATAGCAATTAAAATTCACTCTATGAAATGCTCCTTTATCATAACCAAATTCCGCTGAATGGTAAGAAGTGCCTGTTTTCATTGTGTAAATAGATAAGAGGAGGAACAATGCCACTAGCAGTATTTGAAGATACTATTACTGAGGCTGCCCATCATTATTTTCTTTTTCAAAAACTGTATTTCTGTGACCCAAAAGAAAGAAACAGGGAGAGAGAGAATACAAAGTTAAAGATCTTCTTTGATCACCCTGCTCTTTCCCCCTTGCAGCTATACCATCTATAACTACTCTGTTTCAAAGGAAGAAACTCTCTTTTGTTCAAACTCTGAGAATCAAAACTAATTAGTGACAGGTTAAAAACATGGTGCACCAAAAGGAAGAAAAGGAGTCACCAAAGACACAGTGCTATTCTCTTAACAGGTACCTGGGAGGTTTTGAAGTGAGGGACCTAATGAAAAATATTCCAGAACTTTCCAAGGAAATGTATGTCATAAAAAGAATAACCAGTCTTCCCACTTCAAGTATGGTGGATTTTAGCCTCAGGAAAAGTTGAAATGGTAAGTCTGTTGTTGAATCATTTTTTGGGCCACAAAACATATTGTCCAATTGGAAAGTTGGATGTGCCAATGAGAAAGAGAACACCATCACTTGTTGATCAGCTAATCTTACATCAAAGAACAATGAGTAACTGTAAATTACTTGCAAATAACTTCATTGTTTCTTCTCTTTATCAGAGTGGTAATTCCTATCCTATATGTTTGTAAAGAGCCAGAGAAAATGCCAATTCCTTAAGACAGGTATACATTTGCATATAAATTGATACAAGTAGCTGTAGAGCTGAAAAAGCCTACAGAGCCAAAAACCTAGGATGTTGTGATGTTC
>JANHFR010002119.1:195937-207723 GCA_032468015.1 Mimophis mahfalensis | reverse complement strand
AGGATGGAAGGCTGAGTCAACCTTGAGCCTGGTGGGAGTCGAACTTGCACTAATTGCAGGCAGCTGGTATTACTTTAGGAGGCATTAAACCCCTACACCACCACGGATATATGCTATCTAATGCAAAACATTTCCTGTTTTGTGTTGAGAGAATGTTCTAAAGAATTAGAATACATAGCTAAATATTTTTACCCAGCAATAATCTCCATTATACAGTAATCACATTTGAGTTGAAGAACTCCAGACAACCATGAGAGAGCAGCAGGGAGACCCAGAAAAGGCTGCTGCCATGAAGCATTCACTTGGATGTTTGCAGTTCAGATCCATAGTCTACTCCACTGAAGATTTTGCTTTTACTTCTTAGGAAAGTTTGCTTTTATCAGAATGGTATGGGAGAATGAAAAGCTGCAGTCAATCATGGTGTGGGCCTCATAAATTATAACTGAGACCAAAACTTAAGAGCTTGTGAAATAAAACAGTCTACCAGATGGAGGAATTTAATCTTTTCCCCACACTGGATCATTAGCAGAGAATAAGCATACCCTTCTGCATCTAAAGTGACATATGGAAATGAAGAACATTCTTTTAGTTTGTATAACCATGGTGCTTGAATTTTTGGACTACCTTCTGCATAGTGTGGAATATTACAATATGAATGCAAGTGATCTCATTGTAGCTGTCTTGGAGAACTGTCTCTGTACAAATTGTGAAACAATAAATAGCCACCCTGCTGAAATACAACTGAGGAGTTCACTAATATGAGAAACGTTGACTTTCCCATTGCTATTCCTACAATCAATTATTTTATTTCTTCTGAACTTCTGTACTGCAATTTAACTGGGACTTGAGTACTTGCTAAAAAAAAATCCTTTTCTATAAACATCTTGGTCATCTTGTGTGAACAATGCTACATCATGATGGATAGCATTCACCAGACTCTCATTTCATTTCCTTAAGTGTAATGGGGCCCTGATTTATTGCTCTGTATTCCATGAGTTTCACTGATGCCAGAAATAATACTTTAAAGTTGTTTTTGCACTCCAGTGATCAACCGATAGCAATTTGCTGTGCTCATTCTCAAGTTCCTACAGAAAGGTCTATATCCTGAGCTGCATGCACATGAAAAACAAGAAGAAATCCATTAGGTAGAGGGGAAATTGTATGTGTTCAAGTACCTTAACAAGTGGTACCTTTAATGTGCTTCATCAACTCTTTGTTTCAGTCAGCTACTGTACGAATTATTATCACACTGTAGGCTTGGCACTGATTAGCAGAGATAGCATTAAATGGCTGAAGAATGTAATGACTTCTTTATTCAATTTTCCCTTATGCAAAAAATGTGTTGCCTTGATTTTCTTATACACAATGGAATGGATGGCCTTTTTTATTTATTTACTTTTTTGCTCAAGTTGGGAAATTCTTTGCTGAAATTCTCTACTGCTTAGGAATTGCAAGCTCCACTCTTAATAATTTCAAATATTAATATTAAATATTTCAAACAAATATTAATTCAGCTCTTTGGTGCAAGCATTCTCAAATGCACTATGAAATAATTGTATGGAAGTAACATACCTATGTCAAATAAAACATTTTCACACGGAGGTGAACTGGCCAATGTTGGGTTACCAGAACTGTCTTGACTATACCAGAATGGCAAAGTACCTTGCTGTGTATATAAATTATGCAAAAACTGAAGTAGCAGAGTATTTTTATTTGCTGTTTGAGCATTTGGTGGAATGTAGTGGTTATTCACCATTCACTGTATACGACTTTGATTGAATGATGCTATCTATTTTATTGAAAACTTTTTATTCATAAAGAACTGAGATTCCTTATCATTCTCCTTTCAATCCAAGTTTGTGCAAAAGTCCACACAAATAAGCTTCTTTCCTCAGGAAATGGACTGCTGACAGAAAGATGGGATACTTTATAGAAAGTATAGAAGCTGAATTTCACCACTAGTTTCCTTTGGTGACAATTCCGTATTACACACGACAACTAGCAAGAGAAAGATTGCCTTTATATTTATAGATCAAAGTTTACTGCCCTGTCTACAAAAAGAAACAATGATTATTTGCAAATAATGGTATATTTTCTGCCAAATTTAATTTATTTTCTGTATGAAAACATAGGCAGGTACAAGACAGGGAAGGAAGAATCTCAATTATCCTTTGAGATATTGTATTGTGCTTGCCAAGTTTAGCACACAGCAAACTTGGTTGCAAAACCATAAAATATAAAATTGTATATATTTTATCTTTCCTTTATTACTTATTAATGGATGTTACTGTGTTTATGCTTCTACTGCTTTTAATACTTTAAATAACTTTAGGACCTGTATAGAAACCTCTAATACCAAGTAATTATTATTATCGTTGTTGGTATTCATCCATTGGTCCAATAAATAAAAAAACATTTCAACTGCAGCAGTATAAGTCATGTACATCACTGTAGCTTATGCCAATCTATATATTAGACACAAAGCTTTTTAAAAAGAAATCTTGCTGGTTTGGAATAAAAAAACATCTGCCAGAGACAGTTGTTAACAAACCGGTATTTGCAGTTCATCCACAGGTCTTTTTTCATAAATTCTATTGAATATAAAATCAATGTGTGGCGCTAGAAGGCTGAAGTTGTATCACAGAAATTCAGATAAGCTGTTTGAAGTGGAGAGATCAAGCGCTACACTTTTTTTTTCATATGCTCCTGTTCTCTTCCAGCCCAGTATTCCTACCAATGAAACCACTGCCTGAGTTGTGAAAAGTTGTAAAGAACATGACTATTTACAAAAGAAATTATTTGAGATCATTGCAGAACATGTCTGTAAGAAGCAGCTCCAGGGCTGGGAAGCGGGAGTGGAATGTTCTTGCTCCTGGATATTTGCGGCTTAGCCCACTGTTAGGTTCTTAGTTTAACATGAAAATAATTTTTAAATCTGTCTAAGAATTGTAATTAGCCTCGTCTTAATTCATGTTAGCTTGTCATCTCTACTTTGCAAAGCAGAAAATGAGAACAATGTAAGATCATGAGTCTCACTGGGGATCATTAGGATTCCCTATTGTTGCTTAATCACATGCCATCCAACTGATATGTGTAGCCAATAGATACAGTAATTGTGTTCTCCGCTTTAGATTTCACCGTATCTCCTGTGTTTAATAAAAGAGTTGAGTCTTATACTACAATTATAGGCAATCTAAAGAAACAACCTTGCTGCTAAAATGGGTAAGCGAAAGATGGAAATTCAACTTCAAGATCAAATTTGTCACTAGGGATATGTGACTATAGTTCGCTGGTAGTGAATGTAGTATTCATCAAGAAGGCACCAGTTTCAATCCATGGCACCAGGACAGAAGCCCTGGAGAACTGTTGCCAATCAACTCTAATAGCAACATGGTCAGATGGACCAAAGGACTGATTCAGTATCAAGTAGCTTCCTGCGCCCCTAAGATACGTGGCACAAATTAACAGTGCAAAGGAAGATTGAATCCCAAAGGTAAATTAGGCTTTGCGTGACACAGATAAATCCAGAAAAACATAGGCAAATGATTTCTAAATTAAAAACCTCTGACCAAGTATTTTTCCCACCAACTTGAATTATTCAAAAGTACAGTCTTGCAACTTTTTCCAAGGAAGTCTGCATCAATGCCCCACTCACAAGTACAAAAAAAGAAAGTGAAATTATAAAATACACTTCATTTTTGGTATACGGCTGACAGCAACTATGTTCAAGTTTGCAGAGAGTTTTAAGTTGCTTTTGGAGATTCTCTTTCGTAAAACCGAATCCACTGAAGCTTCCTTGTTCAATACAAACCCCTCTTGGTAATAAACAAATCCAGTCCTAAATTATTGCACAGTTCTTTGTCTCAGCTCATTGATCCCTTTCTCTCTTTCCACATGGTACTGCAATTCTAGAAGAATGATAAAGGGCTCTCAAGCGCTACTCTACTAATTGCTGGAACTCTGTCTGTTTTGTTAAAGAGAGAGAGACAGACAGAGAGACTGACAGACAGACTACTTTTTACAAATATTCCAGGGCCTGGCCAATGAACTGCTCTCTCTTCTGCTTTCTCACTGTCAGTTCCATGAATTAGGCTAATGTTTTGCTTAACTCAGTCAATTTCACCAATTTGTCAGAGGCTTTATACTTAATGGATTAGGTGAATGATAATTCCAAGGACCGGGCAGAAAATGTGTTTTGTTGGATTTGCTTAATTAGTGAAAATGATATTGTTTACTGTGTGACTGGAAATCTTTTCAAAATTAAGCATGGCAGATATTCTGGGCATCATTCCAATGGTACATGGAAATCATGCGATTCCTCAAATGCCATTGAAGCTTTGCCATCCTCCAATGAGAGAACGAATGCTACCTCTTCTCCACAAACCTTTGATTATCATTTACTCTAATGTAAGAACGTGCTCACTCCCATTTACTATGCTAACTCACTTCTTGCCCAATTATGCCAATGTTCCCCAATAAACTAGTGAGACTATAGATGTGTCAGACCAAAGACTTCTTTTCCCCACAGTGACCCAATGGGAGCTATGAATGCAACAACCCTCTTGTCTCTGTCCCTTCCTAGAAATTATTATTAAGAGGCTACTTGCTTGTTCTAACCCTAGACACAGATATTCTGATAAGTAAACCCAAATAGTTATTCTTTAATGACATGTCTCATCTTTCTTGAAAGCTATCCATGTAGCTTTCAATAGAATATTACCATGTAACCTAAATTTTGAAAATATTATATAAGCCACAGAATCCATATACCAATTTCAGCATTTTGGCGTGTATATGTTTTTCTGCCCCTAAATTAAGATTAACATTATTAAAAATCAAATTAATATTTGTCAGATTTGCCTCTACTCCTAACATTTGAGATAAAATTGCTCCTTCTATATCACAGTTTTCGTGTTCCCGCCCCCTCACAATGAACTGGAACGAGAATAAAATTCAGCAGAAGAATTCTATACACAAAATGGATTGGGGGCTGCAAGCCCAGTTTAGTTATTTATCCACCTTGTCAATGCTACATGGAGGTCATTTGAAACTGTGTGGTGCCACATGATGTTAGAAAGATGGGATATAAGAACATTAAATATGAAATAACATGTCCGTCGAGAGACTTTAGTCTCTATTTTTCCAGACCTAGACCACTGAAAATTTGAGCATGAGAGGTTTTGTGTTACTATTGTCTGACAATATATTCATTATGACTTGTTTTTCAGTGAAGAAATTAAAACCTTCCATAAAATCATCATTATCATCAAGTAAAAATTTAAAAATAAAGTTGTCTTAAATTGAACTTGATCATTGCAGACTTAACGGACATGCCTATGCAGTTTCCTTGAGATCAATGAAATCCAAAACAAACTAGAGAATTTGTGGAAGTTTAGCATTCACAAATCAGCCATCAACAGACACATCAAAATAAATCATATTTACACACCATTCAAAAGAGGCAGTAAAAGGATAAAAAGGAAACAAAAACCCCATGAAAACACATGTTTTGAGCAAACAACTCCTAGATAAGCAAGGATTAATATCTGACAAATAATCAAACAGAAAACAATACCCTAAACAAGGAACTACCAAACAGAAAATCATACCCCCACTAAAACTATTGGGGCAAGGTACTTTATAGAAGCAGGGAGCAAACAGTGGTGGGATTCAATTTTTTTTACTACTGGTTCTGTGGGCGTGGCTTGGTGGGCATGGCTATACGGTCAGCCAATCAGATGTGGTATTTACTGGTTCCCCGAACCAATCAAAATTATTGCTACCAGTTCTCTGGAACCTGTCAGAACTGACTGATCACCACCTCTGGAGCAAACCCCACTTTTACTCACACTGATGAAGTTACCTAGGTAGTGAAATGGCTGCAAGCAAACAACCAAACTCAGAGAGCACCAATGACTCTACAGTTCAGCCCTGAGATACCTATATTCTCTTCTATTGGGGTATTGAAAGAATTAACTATTGCACTCTAATCTACAGTTCTGGAACACTCTGATTGTCTCCTATCCAAATACTAACCAGGCTCAGCCTGATTGTTTCTGAATCTACAGAAGGTTGGCTTGCTGTTATATTGTAAGGAATAAGCAGGTGACAGCACATATTTTTGGAAAATATGACACTTTACACAGTCTTACGATCTAAATAGTCAGCTGTTTTAGATTATTTAATACTGCCTAAGAGAGGGAGAAAATCCAGATAGGAGTAACATGGAAACTTCTTTTGGGCATTTATCAGATGTAGATAGCCAGATGTTATTCTACAAAGTTCAGTTGCCATATCTCTGCACTTTATATAACTATACATAGTGCATTAGATTTAAGAGTTATCCAGGTGCTGGTGCTCAGTGATTGCAGCAAAGGATATATACAGTATATATAGAATCTATCAAAATTGGTACCACTATCTTAAGTGCTAGTTTGGATACATGCCACTGAAGAAACACAGGGAAGGCAGCCTTAAGCACAAAACAGTCCACTAGATGCGGTAGATCTACAATTTGCAAGGCTCTAGCCAAGTCAGATGGTTGTGAGGGGTGAAGGATGTGGGACATTTTTGATCAGCAACAACTGAAGCCAAGAATTATCCTTTCTTGAATTAAGGACTGATTTAAACAATACTGCCTTGAGAATTGAGGACAGAGGTTCTTCTTTTATGAGATACCATGTTATTCCACCTAGCTCAGGGCTGTCAAACTTCCAGCCTGTTACATGCTGGCCACACCCACACCCGCTTTAGTGAAGGGAAAAAAGTCCTGATACGCAAAGTGATGCCACCATGATGACTTGAGTTTGAGACCCCTGGGCTAGCTTGTCCTTGATATATATTGCACACAAAAAACTTACATCCCATCTTCTTCTCACTGTTACTCTGAACATATGGCCTTAATACTGAAATAGAATAGCAATTGTTTAATTACTACGAAGATTTTCAGAATTGAATTTGTTAATGATTTATATATTCTTCCGGGGCTGAATCATGAATAGGAATAGTTTCTTTCATGATTCATTTAATTGCTGCTTAACAGTGTGCTCAGTGCACCAACAATGGTATATTAAGTCCTTTTGGCAATTTTCACCTTTAATATGCCTTAACCACCACCGTCATCTTAAAGGGGATTATAAACGATATGGGAAGATGAATTCAAAAAAGTTCACATTCAACCTTTTTAGTTGCCTTCCTTAACCTAATGTTTCTCAGATGTTTCAATCTCCCATTCCAAAATACACACAAAGTATGGTTACAAGTGGTGATGTAAGTTGTAGTTGAACAGATCTGGAAGGCACAGCTTAATAATGTTATCACTTCAAGCTTCCATTCCACTTCATTGGCTACATGCAGTATGCATGCAATCATGGTGGATGGAGAACACTAGGAACAACGAAGGAAATAAATATAAACAAACACAGTTAATAACAATTATCCTTCTGGCAATGTTCATTCACCAAAATAGCTTCCACTATGCTGTCATTGATGAGATGATAAAGAAATACTCTATCAGGAGAGAGAGAAAAACCCTCCATTTAATCCAGTGGTTCTCAACCTTCCTAATTTCGTGACCCTTTAATACAGTTCTTCATGTTGTGGTGACCCCCAACCATAAAATTATTTCCACATACACCTGTATTTGTATTGAAATATGTGTTTTCTGGTGGTCTTAGGTGACCCCTGTGAAAGGGTCATTTGACCTCCAAAGGGATCCCGACACACAGGTTGAGAACCACTTATTTAATTCATAAGAAATAAGGTGAAATATTTTGATGAACATTCATTGAGCTGTTTCATAGACAGTCTTTCCCCCCCAATTATTCAGTTCTAGGCTGCCACCTTGAGGTTAGCAATAAAGCATCCTCATGACTTGACATATTCCCCTATCAGTTTTCTGGATGTTACATTTCTCATATCCAATTTGTGCTTGGTTTTTATTGTTGTTGATAGGGGGTTTTTTTTGTTTTGCACAGAGAATATGCATCCTTTTTTTATCTAGAATGCAGTAGGGAAATGCTGACAAATAATGGTATATAATATCGTTGAAAAAAACAAGTATATGAACTTGATCCTACGGAGTGACATTAAAAGGTACTGTAATATTGTTTCTAGAGGAGATAAGTAGACAACACTGGCATATAAATCTTGCCTTATTGCTGTGATACCGTGTGTGTGTGTGTGTGTGTGTGTGTGTGTGTGTGTGTGTGTGTTTACATACATACCTCTGGTTCACAATTGGATTAAATCTCAGGCTATGGAAAATAAAACTTTACTGTGATACAAAACCACTGGTGTCAGTGGCATGTTTCCAACTGTATTGGTACTTCAGAGTAACATGCAGAAACTTGTGCTCATTGTTCCTAAGCTAAAGCTAATGCTGTATGCGACAACATAAGGGAAATAAAAATCAATAAAAGAAAAACTATAGCTACAGACTACCCCTTTCTTCTCTCTTCAATGGGAAAACTGCTGTAGGGATACTGCTATTAGAAAAGAACTCAGCCGTCTAAGGTTCTCTCGGGGTATTCGTCGGTAACCACATTTAGATTCCTGCCTAGGTTTCTATAAAGGGTAGAAGTCATAAAATTGTCTATCTGATCCCAATTCCTATTCATATTCAAAGTTTCCCCAGAGGTTCTGATGTTTGTTCTGCAGGCACTGCTGTTATTGTGCCAATAAAGATAAAGAACATAGATAGCAAAGGAACTGGTTTAGATTAAAAGCTAAATAAAACTCTTCAACCAGAAATAAAACTGAAGCTTGTTTATTTTCTAATAGTTTCATTTCACTTAATGGGATTCTCCATGCTTTGGGCTTGAGCACAAAAAGGAGGATCATACTGAAAACTTTCTCTGTAGGTATATATCTAGGGTAGCAACGTCAGATAAAAACCCTTCTAAAAGCTTTGGTTTTGAATGGCCTGGCTAATACTTTAAAAACTGTCAGCATAAACCAGGGTTTAATTGAATCCAAACTTTGTCCAAAACCTGTTGAGGTCAACTCATTCCCACCTACCTAAGCATACAAGACTTAAACCAAAGCATAAACTTTGATAGTAGCAGTCTTTATGTTTATCCCTTTAAAATGAGCAATTATTTGTATCCAGCTGAATGAAGCCTTGAGTACAACAGCACCGAATTAGGCAATCTGATGCCCATAGGCATTGTTGCTGATGCCCACCAGCCTGCCAATTCCAACTAATTTGAATTTGTAAAAGATTCTCCAAATTAAACAACAATAACCACAACAGGATTATGCATGGCATGATCTTTATTTTTTTCAAAAATCCCCTGCCACCATATAGCTGTCCATGGTCAACGAATTTTTACTTAGAAATTTTTTACAAAGTGAGTAGCTAAAGCTTACTGGTTATTTGGAAACATCCCAAAAAGGTTAAGCTGGGGTGATGTCAAAAATACATTTCTGAGCATCTTCAGTCTTCTAGATCAGAGATATTTGGAAATTGACTTTTAAAGGATGTCATTATATTTAATCCTGAACAAAAAGCCCTTTTGTTCCATGATATTTGTTCGTCCTTCAGTGCTGATAACCACAAGATAAATTAATGCTATGATCCATTTAACAATGGGTCAATTATTGATATGCATGAGAGTTGCTATTGAATTATTTATTAAAAAGGTATTAAAAATGGCAAAGCTATCACTGACTCTCATTATTTTTGGAGCTTGTTTACCTGCTACTCAGGGGACTGAAAGCTGTATCTGTGATTTTATTTCATAATTAGCATTCAATTGGAGCAGGATGCTAGAAAAACAACACAATTAAAAGACGCCAATGAAAATTATCTTGTTGACCATGCACATTTTTTATGGGTTTTCATATACGAAGCTGCTCTAGCAGTTTGTTAATACTTAATCAGTTTGAGAGGGAAAAATGTATATATTAATTATAAGGTGAATATCCATTTCTATTAAAGAGAAAAAAAGCAGAATTTTATGCTAAATCAACACCTGGACTGATACAAAAGATATGCTTTTATCTCATTCATTGCATCAATAAACCAAAGACTCAAATGTCTCCATTGAACAAAATTGTAATGATGGTTTGTTGAAACAATAACCTAAGATTGGAGATACAGTTTCTTTCAAATTGTAATCAAAACCAACAATAATATGTTGGATTCTGCATAATGAAATAAGAGGATATAGTTAACCAAAATGGAATCCAGCATGCCTGAACCTCTCCTTAAAGTCATATCTATGCTAGAATAAGAAGCAGCACACAAGCACAAAACAAGGGCATACTGTGACATTGAAAGCCAAAGAGTCTAATCATGTCCTTTTCATTTTACCGGATACTGTATTTCTCCATTATTGTAGTAAACAGCAGAAAAGGTAGTCTTTATGTTTGTATTATAGATCAGGCATACTGGGATTTATCCAACAAAGAACTGTAGTCTTATTTTACAAAGTATTAAGAATCGTTCTATCTGCCAGCATTCAGTTGAAGTTATGGGTGTACTTGCTTTGATAAGTTGCAGGTGAAATCAATAACTAGTTGAAGTTAATAAAAGGACAACAACATTCTTTAGTAAGGTTCATCCATCTGCTTCTTGCTGCTGAACTAGTCATTTGTATTCTGGAGGCATAAAGTGAAACTACCCTGTTTAAAAATGGAATTAGCAATTATCGAGCCAAGAAGACAACACAAGGATGCAATTACTGGAATGGATAGCAAAATATTCCTTTGCCCCTTAGGTCCACAAATAAAATATATCAGCATCATGACATTCATACACAAATCATTTTAAAATTTCCATTAATAGAGTTAGAAATATTTCTGCCAACAACAATCTCTTTTCTGCACCAAGGATTGTATTGTACTGTACACTGAAAGGCTTTTATCAATTTGAGGGACTAATTTTTTCATGACTAAAAGTGGTTGGAACAAAAAATTCAAAATGATAAGTGATTGTGTTATGAAATCCTTATATTCCCCATTTATTCTTGTAATCCTTTTCTTCAATACTGTGACTGCCTCACGGTGCACATGTTCGATAGAATATTAAAGCAAGGTAACCAGTAAAAAATGCAAAGGAAAAAAATTAAACCCAGAATAAAAAGCACACAAACAATGCTATAATCTGTACATGTCAATTGATATAAACTGATATTCGAGCCTCAAACAATAGTCTTGAAAGCTGTTTATTATATTACTTGTTTTCTTGTTTAATAGAGTTTGGGGAGTTTCACATTTATATTTTGATTAGCTAAAAATATGGGTAGGAATGGAGCATACAACTACCATTTTCCTTCTCCTCCTCTGCACAATTAGTTAAAACTTTTCATGGTACTTTAAAGTTTGTGAATTCTTTCAAATGAAATATTTCTGCATAAATATGACCTAAATATGATCTGCTCTTCACACAAATCCTAAAATTAGATAAGGAGAATTTCCAGGGATGTTATGTTGTTTACTCATGAATTTTTTTTTCAAATTGTTTATTGTGGATATTTTAATATTATGTGGCTATCATGGACTTTTTATTTGTGGGTTCTTGCTACAAGCCACTGTGACACTATGTAGATTCATGGCCCTACAAATCCAAGAAATGCACAATTTCATACTCATCCTCTTTTACATTTGGGGTATTTAAAATACCGTATATACTCGAATATAAGCCGACCCGAGTATAAGCCAAAGTACCTAATTTGAGGCCTGGAAACTGGAAAAATAAATTGACTCGAGTATAAGCCGAGGATGGAAAAGGCAGCAGCTTCAATAATCAAAATAAATACCAGCCGGAAGTAACTGTGCTCCGA
>JANHFR010002119.1:132538-143658 GCA_032468015.1 Mimophis mahfalensis | reverse complement strand
GTCGCTACAACTTTAAAAGCACAACTATGAAGACGTGGGAAAATACCCGAACAAAGCATAATGCCATACATATATACCCGAACAAAGCATAATGCCATACATATATATATATATATATATATATTTCTTTTTCTTATATATATTATCCTGAAGATGAAATTCAAGTATTTTGGCCACCTCATGAGAAGGAACAACTCACTGGAGAAGAGCCTAATGCTAGGAAAGATTGAGGGCAAAAGAAGACAGAGAATGAGGTGGCTGGATGGAGTCACTGAAGCAGTCGGTGTGAGCTTAAATGAACTCTGGGGGATGGTGGAGGACAGGAGAGCCTGGAGGAACATTGTTCATGGGGTCGCGATGGGTCAGACACGACTTCGCAACTAACAACAACAACAATAAAATACTGGTTATGATCCATACAATATATATTTGAGATTAGGATAAATACCGGATGTTGATGTCAAATGGCTAGAGAACTCCTTTCAGTACTGCTTATGAAAGTCTGCAAATTTCTCAAACTTTCCTCTTTTTCTGAGCTTTTTGACAGCCCCACCCCCACCTCCACCCCCAATAATATCAGAAAAACTGTTCAGGAAAACAGTTCACCATTATCATGTTGGTTGTTAATTGGAATAATGATATGAAAAATGTACATTAAAGAGAAGTATCTCCATTACAAATTGCACAGATAAATTGTTTGATTACTGCAAGCATTTAAAAAGCATTACTGACTTGATCTAATCTGCATTATGCTACATAATGCACATCTGTGTCAAAAAGATAATTAGAAACAGGGTCAAGAGTTTTAACAGCAGCAATAAATTAGAGGACAATGTTAACTTTTTTTAATTGTATAAATGCTCCTCAAAGTTAACTCTATGAGCTGAATAATGAATACATTTATTGCATAGTCAGTTAATGAACAACATTTTAAGTTTTAAAATTCCATTACCATTTAATGAAATAACAATATTATATTTAATCTACAGAATTTCTTTGATGACCCAAGTACACTGTCTCAGCAGACATGTTATTAATCTTGCAAAAGCTAGACTTATCTTATGTGGTATTTGTGTTTGGATAGCAATTCTGAAAAAAATATGTTTTCCCAAGTTTCATTTCAAAATACTCTGACAACATCTAGGTAAGGTCAGAAGCACCATTTTAAAAATTCTACTTGTTTCAGTTCAGTTCAGTAAATTCCCTGACACTTTATATTTAATAACCATTTATTAATAATGAAAACCTCAACTGTGATATATTTTCAATAAACAGATGCATTCAAAACATACTAACTTGGTTGACTTCCGGTTTGCTCCTCCAGTGGCACTGGGGGATAATTCACAGGGCACTGTGGTCTTTGTCCCAGGTCTGCTGGCCAGACGGTCCTGAACGGGACCAAAATCACCATGTAGGGGCAACAAAGAGACGAAGAGTCATCAGGTGAGTCGAGGGGAATTTTTTCTCCCCTCCTCACCATAGCATTTTCTTCAAGCCAACAGCTGGTATGAGGGTGGCTAAAATGGCCACCACAAAGCCAGGCCATTCTGGAAGCAAAGGAGTGCAGGAGGAAAATTGAGAATCCATGGAGAGTTGTCTGAGGGGTGAGTGAAGTTGTTATTGGTGCTTCTAGCCTTGGAATATGGACTTGTAGGGTTTTTTTCTCCTTGGATGGATAAAAGAGATTAATTGGTCTTACTACAGATATCTGAAATGATATTGGTGCGGCGGAGCTAATTAGCCTTAAGTCACAAGTGCTTTTTTACCTACCAGATTCTATTTGGAAAGGAACTAAGGCAATTAATGACATTGAAAACAAGTTGAGTTTAACTCAGAGACTTGAGATTATCAAACAGGAGTTGCATGACTTATTAGCAGATTTTTCTGAAAAAATTAATGAGGTAATAAACAAGACGCTGAAGAATAAAGAGAAGAGGGTGGAATATCGGAATGGAAGAGCATGAGCTGAATCGCAGGAACTAAAAAAGTTGAAAAGATTAGCTCAGCAGAACGAAATTTGGAAAGCAGAACAAAATTTACCTCTGAGAAAGTTGGAACTATCGAGAAATTTTTTTGATTTAAACTGGCGTTTTGTGCAATGGGAAGAGGTCCAAGATGGAGGTGAATTTCAATGAGGAATATTGAGTTTAATGGGACATAGAAAGATCAAAGAAGAAGCAGGTGTAAATGGGAGCAATGAGATGGAGCCTGGGAAAAAGACGGGCTCGCACAGAAAGACCAAATTAACTAGAAAACACCAACGAGATGATGGCTAGAGTCAAGTTTTTCATACAGAGATCTAGTTTGGTCTGATGGTATTTGAGTTTGCTAGGATTTATAGTTTAACTATGTTTAGATAGAGCTAGATCAGTTAATTGGTGACAGAAAGAAATTGGTTGATTTGTGTAACTCCTTCCTCTTCTTTTCTTTACTTGTTCATTTGTTTGTAATTAGCATATATGTAAACATTGGTTTATGATTGATTTTAAATATGTCGTGGTGGGAAAATATATAAAAATATAGAAACGAGTGTTTCATGCAATGGATTGCTATTAGTTGTATAGAAAGTGACAGCAAACCTTGGAACTTTTTTTGGGACAGGGAGCATGGTATGGTAGGGTATAAAGCTTGATGTTGGAGGGGGTCTGTTTCGGGGTACGAAGAAAAATGAGGGTTGATTCCTTCATTTATTGAAGCAAATTGTTTGTTTATAATGATGAATTTTGTTTAAGTATAAATTGAGTTAGATAGGAGGACTGGTTGTGCAGTGGGTCTTCAAATGGGTTAGCCAACAAGTTTTAAAGTGTGTAATCAGAGGAAAGGAAAGAAATGTACCCATAGAAGGGGTGATTTAAACCCAAAAATTAAGAGAACTTAAATGGACGTAATGTTCTGGTGCGAGAGGAAGATCAAATTTGGGGATAGACAGAGAAGATAATAATATTATTTGGCATAAGAGATGAATGAAATAATTAAGGATTAATAGTATGATTAATAAATATGATGATTAAGAATTAAGATTTAAGATGTATAGAAATTAGGGTTAGTGACAACCTGATCAAATGTAAAAGAAAGAGGGAAAAAGAGAGGAGGGGTTGGATTGTTATAGTAAAATATATCTTTGATTTTTATTTTTGTTTATTGAAATAGGGATGTGATAAACTGTTAATCTATGAATGCATTATTATATACTTTTTGTTTGACATTGTGACCCTCATTAATTTTGTATTAACATGATTTATAGATATTAAGATTAACAATGAATGAATTATAAATGTTTTAAAGAAATAGAGTGAATGTAAAAGAAGTTATAAAATGAATGAAATAATGAATAGTAGGATTTACAAATATGAGGATTAATAACTAATGATTAATAATTGTCTTAAAGAGGTAGAGATAGAGAGAAATTGAATGTAAACGAACTTATAGAATATAATGGGAAGGGGTTGAATTGTAAAAGTAGATATAGATTTTTGTTTGTTTGTTTGTTTGTTTGTTTGTTTTAATCTGGAGGAATAGGGAGGTGATAGCTCAGACTAAACTATGATTTATTATTATTTACTTTTTATTGGATATTGTAACCTTCAACATCTCTGTATGGATCAATGTAATGGAATTACAAAATGTGAAAACAATAAAAATTAGTCAAAAACCCCCCAACATACTAACTTAGTTAACATTAACCTACCTGATACTATGCTATTCCTATTTCAAATGGCTCCCCTATCATTAGTGTCCTGTGGTCTCTGAAACAGAGTGGACACCGTTTCTGGATACCTCTAATTGGAATCTGGAAGCATCAAAATTGCTGGTTTCAGATTTCAGTTAGTATAACTGAACATGATGGGTACTTCAATTGACATCCTTAACCATATATGCAAGTATCAACTGTGGTTTCAGAAACAAAGTGACACTTAAGGCATATGTGTTCATATTAGTGGTTTAGCAGGCTATGTATATGCCAAAATATGTTATAACTTTCATAGGCTCAACTTAAGTACGATTCAGTGCTCCCTCATAGCAAATAACAAACAATGCACAGCTGTTAGCTCCTATATGTGTAGCTTCATAATAAAGTGCTTTCTTGTAGAAATGTATATTGTATAAATGTAGGGCTTCATTTACTTGTTAACTTCAAATGTTTTAATACTCTTCAAACATTTGACTCTAAATGTCTTATATGCAAGAAAAATGCACTGATTAAATAAATTATCAGAAAATCCAACAATATTATATTATAATCTTAAAACCAAAGGTATTGTTGTTGTTGTTGTTGTTGTTAGTTGCGAAGTCGTGTCCGACCCATCGCGACCCCATGCACAATATTACTCCAGGCCTTCCTGTCTTCTACCATCCCCTGGAGTGATCATCATAATACTGACATTACATTGCAATATTTTTCACTCGATGCAGCTTCCATGTGTTTTTTTAATGAGCAATACCTCAATAGAACACCTTACAATAGTCCATCCATAAAATGACAAGAATATGAGTCCCCACAGTCAATATATTTTACTCCAATAACTTAAGAGGGGTGAAGGCTCTTCAGGATACAGTTTCCACCTGCTGTTCCAGCAGGACCTACGAGTCTACTTTCTGGGAAGCACAACTAAGCACAATCATCAGAAGTAACGTGGGTACTGTTGCAGAGTCAGTTCATTTCTGAACACACATTCACTTTTGAAGGTTCAGTCTCATTCTGATATCTCCATGCAGATCCATGCGGACACCAGACACTGAAACAAGATTTGCCCTCCGTCACCCAGACAGGCACTGTTAGTAAATGGAAGATTTTCAATGCTTCTTAACTTAGATTATAATCATATGCAAAGAAACTCCTATAAATCAGTTCACACACGTAGTATCGTTGGAAATTTTGCCATTGGAAAGAAAGTCCTCTGTTATGTGTATTACAAGTCTGGAAACTTGGAAAATTGCAATGATCTTTTGAAGTGCTTTTTAGCAGAACTCAGGAGGCCTTAAAAAGAGAAAAGGCAGAATAGTGAATCTTCCCTTCCTTTTCACCTACTGCATATTTTTCACCTATACAATTATAGTTAATGGATATAGTTTTTAAAAAACTAACTGAGAGTCCACACTTGGCTGTAGCAAAATGTCTTTGTCACAAGCAATCCAGTCCAAAATGCTGATTTCATACTTCCTCTAAACTTTAAATATCTATATATGTGTGGTGTGGTCAAAAGAGACATACAAATGCCAAACTACCTATGTGGCAAAATGAATAATAGGATCACAATGTTAAGAAATCCACGTGGCAATAAATTATCTGCTATATACCAGGAACTCTGTGCCCTTGGCACCTCCTAACTATTTTATGCGGTCCTTTTTCTTGCTATTTCATGGTATATCAGACAGTGTGAAATACGTAGTCTTTACAGTCCATGCCTTGAGTTACTGCTTCTAGATAATCATTCTATAAAAATGATTCTCTTTGTCTGAAGCCTTCAGGCATAGCCAGAAACGGGGGAAACTCTACATGTCCTCAATAGAAGCCAGCTGTCAACTGCAGTAATCAGCAAAGTAATGCTGATTCCCTTTCTTACCTATGCTTCAACTTTTTACTACTGCTTTTGCAGCCAATGTTTTAGGTTGACAAAAGCCAGAAATCTGGCATTAAGCAATCAGGAGTCCCGTGTGCATCTGCTACCCAAAAAAAAAAAAAAGGTTGCTAAGCAACTGGAAAGAGAATTTTTGCCCTCACTATGCCATGGCATATTAACAGAAACCTTACAACAATATTCATACACCTTAAAATTTCAAAAGCCAAACAGATTTTTTTTTTAAAAAAATAATGAATATAACTCAGAACTATTACACATTTAGTTAAAGATATCTGAGGAAGACAGAAAATGATGTACTGTACCAATGAAGTGAAAAGAATCTTTCCTGTAGAAAAAATTTTTTGACAACTCATTGAGTTTATTTGCTACACCCTCATTTCTCCCATTTCAGTATCTATAGTATTTCAGCAACCCCATGGGAATTTGAAGACATTACCAAGTAATCATTTGGAATGCAAAATCCACAAAGTAACATGAAATATTCAGGATTTTCAAACTCAATAGTTATAGGGAGTGACTCTTCCTGGAAAAGGTCATATATGATTGAATTTTAATGGCAACACTTTCCCAACATGTTTCTTGACATTATACTATAATGCAGATATATTTGGGAGGGGGGTGGAGAGTGGGAGAGAAATAGCATTTTTGTATACTGTTAATCTGTCAACAGGGGGAACTCATGTAAGCACCATCAAGAATACCTAAATTCCTGTCCTAAAAAAATTTAAAATTTTAAAAAATAAACTGTAACATTGAAAGCATTATTTAGGAAAAAAATATTTGCTGATGATGGAAGGTATAACTTTATACAAGAAGATATTTTTATAAGTGCTTCCCAGAAAAAAATTGCTTGTGGTTCCTCACCATTTTTGGAAATGGATGGTAGAGGAAGAACTAAGGCTCAGATAGATATACCATTTTTCAAAGGTGGTGTTTACTCTTTGGAACAGCCTCTCTCTGAATATTGGATTAGCACTCTTAGGTCCATAAAGACAAAACTCTTCAGGAAATCTTTTAGGGATAACTGGGGAAGATGCTGTCTATGCATTGTATTGTTCTGTATTATTTCTATTTGTTTGCTTAGTATGGATGTTTTAAATTGTATATATTTTTAGATATTTTATTACTGTCGAACCATTGGAATATGTGGAAATTACAACAATATACACATCTCATAAACAAATAATACAGTTATTTGCTACTCCTAGCAAACACCAGTTAAAGCTCAGCCCAAACTCACTGGAAAGCACCAAGTAGGCTTTATTGATCTATATACTCAACTTTTATAGCTGCCTATCTCAATCCAATCAATTGTCTTAGCATGTGATTAATTTAAATGACCAGCACCCAAAAAACTAGGAAAGTAATAAACTTCTTTTTCAAGTTCACAAAACTTTGCAATACGGTTTGAGACTCAAATGATCAAAAGGAAAGAAATCACACCAGGCTGGCATAGATTTTTCATTTCTCTATGAACAGCAGGCATTTGGTGTAATGCAGTTGCTTCCTTGCTTTGCCAGTTACAAAAACTAATTAATAATACACACATACATAGATTGCATCTGGGGGAAAGATAAATTAAAATTACTTACAATTGGGGAAAAAAGGCCCACCCAATCTATTTAAAACCAAAGTTCCAAGAGTTAATAAATATTAAGGGCATGTAACTGGACAGAGCTAAAGGCTCTATCTAGGTAAGTTTCACTACCAGACTCACACAATCCTGGTGCAAAATGTACAATCTGCTGGCTGTCCTTTTTGATTCAGTAGTTTCCATCAACAAAACAGGGAAGGAGTAGATTTGGGGCACTGCTTTTTCTATATTCCATTTCCCCGATTAACCTTCTAAATTGTTTAAACAAGTCCCTGAGTGCTTTAAGAAAAAGAGAATGTGGGGATATGGAAGACTGCTGACAAGCACTGTCTTCTCCGTTGTGCTGGATCAGGGAGTTTTTCAGCACAGAAAGCTGCAAATAACAAATGTATTTTCTCCTTCAGAAACACTGTCAAACCATATACTGCACTGCAGTTACTTCCGGCAGCTTATGAATAGCAATATTGTCTGCTTTCCCTCTTACAGTTATACCTACCAGGTACTGCAGGTCTAAATATCCTACTTATGAACATCTAGATTTGCTTTCTTAAAGCAGCAGATCTTAATATTTTTGTTCACTCTTTATGTGATCAAAAGCAGATAATTAGAAGCAGATAATGGTTGCAAAATCACAACCTCGTTCTAATTTTACACAGAAGCTACCCTTCTGCCCCAAAAGCAAAATTGGGGAGGATTATGGATGGAATTCTGGGTCTAGCATTATATATGCATTATAGCATTATATATTAACCAGATATAAATCAGGAATCCCGAAATAGCATTGTTACATCCGAAGATCAGGAGTGGGAATGAGGACTCGGGAAGCCAAGAGTGATTCAACGCAACAGCTCTTTATTTCATAGTGAGGTCCCAGCAAACGGCTGGGGAAAACTCTGTTCCTTTTATACTGTTCAGCCCAGCCCATTAGCCAATGGGCTGGCCAGGATTTCCCACCGAAATAATTCAAATATCTAACAAGCATTATATATTAACTACATATAAATTCATTATAACCATTAGCCCAGCAAACTGTTTTTGATTATCATGATTTTTATGGCATGTGCCTAATTTACTTGTTTTTAATCTCTAGGCAAAGCCATTTTAATACTTTTCCAATAGCACCAACCATATTTAAAGATAAAAAATAACAGTAGTTGTGGAACAATAAGAAATTTCATAATTTTTTTTATTAAGGTTGGCTATCCCTTACTTCCATATTCTAACACTCATCTTATCCTTATATGCTCTACCAGCTATCAGAATCAATACCAGCTGCCAATAGCTCAAGCCCTCAAGAAGGGGCTAGTACAGTATCTATTCTATCTCACATTGTCTCATTGATGAATTTACTCATCAGGGCAACGAAATATGGTCACAATCAGACTGTTTCTTTGCATACAGAGGCAGCTGCAAGAATGGTCTGAACTAGATGGAAGGGAATAAAATGGGCTCACTGCTCCCATTGGAATCTAGCATCCTTTTTTTCTTTTAGCTTAACTACGCAATTTGTTGCACTCACTGTTTCAATGAAGGGTGTAGAAATTGCTTCAGCTTCAGTTGCATTTGGGCACTGACTTGGCTGCTTTGTTTCAATCAATTGTGTCAGGCCAGAAAAAGCATACTTGGAAGGACAAGAGAAGACTACGTGAATGCTGCTACAACCCATGGGAACCAGCCGACAACATCACACTATGGGGAGTGGAGAACTACTGCATATGGGCTCTGTCAGCACCTCAGGAACGTAACCGTGAGAGGCGAAGCGTGCACCCAAATCTTCTGCTACTGTTTCTGCCCTAAGTACTTCACAATACTTTTAAAGTTTCCTGCAGCAATGCCTTCTTGCCGAATTTTAAAAGGGAAAGATAAACACACCTTACATTAAGCAGACTATAGCCTGCTTGGGGGTTCTGTAAGTCAAAGCCATACATGTATTCTCTATCTCTAGGACACAATATTTAGTTGATTCTATGGAAATCCCATAGCAAAGTATGACACATTTCATCTTCTAATAATCTGGGGTAAGAAGTTCATTGTTTCTTACTACTGTTACATCCTTCGACGTTTTAAAATACATGAGTGTTCAAAGTTGGATTCTGCTTTCAGGGCCGATTTATAAATGTTTTGCAGTCATTATTGTTGACTTTGTTAAAAACTGGAAAAATTAACACAACTACTTAGTCTCAAAAAAACTAGATTGCATGCATCTTCTTTTCTGTGTTCCTGGTGCGTGAAACAAATCAATAATGCATAAAAATCCTACTTATCCTACAGTTTGCCTTCTAGACATACACATTTTAACTTGACAGTATACTTTGAATTTATGAAATACACTCACTGAATGCTACCATTTGGTGGGTAAAATGATACAGGTGGAAAAGTTAAACAAATGTTTACTTTGCCTTCTGTCACATAATAATACAGCAGTCTTGATTTTTCTCATCTAATTTTCCTTGGACCTCCCCGCCCCCCTTGTCTCTCACCTGTTAATATCAGATATGCCATTTAGTAAAAGAAGTTGCAGCTGCTACCTTTCTCTCTTAATCTGGAATTTCATAAGGCCAAGCAAATATCTTGGTTTCAGATGACCAACTCAATTCTCACCTTAACAGTTAACTACCCTTCCAATTCAAGAATTTCTTTTGATTACAAAAAGAACACACGTGGTTTCTCCACAATGAAAAATGGTCTGTATCTTTTTTGATAAGCAATAAAAATGTTTTGTTCCACAGAAAGAAATTTTTGCAAAATTTGAATAACATATTCTTAGAATTGGGTCAACTTCCAAGAGGTTGAATTAAAACTTTGTCATTAAAATTAAATGAATAGGAAAACTAATAATTAACACTGCTTTGTTAAGATGGTTAAGTGCCCCAAAAATGTTATTCAGAATCCACATGTAATAAAAACAAGCATGGCATTCTAATATTCTGGTATGTTTGGCTTTACTAGTACCCAGATAAGCTATCTAACTAAATAATGCATTAGACAATGCTTTGCATAAATACTGTTTAAAAGAATTAATATAGTTTTCAGGCAAATTTCTTCATTTTTTTTCCTTTTTATTACTATGCGTATCAATTCTGAGATTGATTTTTTTTATCCTGATGTATTCATTTATTTGTATTACACTTTTATTTTTACAAATAACTCAAGGCAGTGAACATCTTCAACATACCTTCCTCTTCTTCCCACAACAACAATCCTTGGAGTTGGTCCAAGAAAGAGTGACTGGTCCAAAGTCACCCAACCAAGCTTTCAAGGTTGAGGAAGGACTAGAACTCATGGTGTCTGGCTTTTTAGCCTGTTACCTTAATCATTAAACCAAATCATATATATTGCATTTTGGGTTGCAAAATAATAATAGTGGTGTTGACAGCGCCTCTCATGTTGCACATGTAATACCTCTGCTACACAAGAACACTCAGTGATAGTTTGTTCCCAGGCCCAATTCAAGATGTTGGTTATCATCTTTAAAGCCCTTCTTGGCATGGGACCAGGTTACTTGAGAAATGATTTCTTCCAAATTACATTACTCAGTCTCACCTGGTGAGGCACAAAAGATATGTTACAGACACCATCAGTTAAATACTTTTGACTGGCAGGATCCAGAAAGAGATCTCTGCTCTTATCTCCAGAGTTGAGAAGAGCCCCCATTCTTCTAGCCTTCCCAAATAGGCTGCCTTGGCCAATTGGCACAGGGATCCAAAATTAATATGTGACTTGAGGTTGGTTGGTGACATGAGGGCACTCCCTCTACCATTTTAATATGTAATATTTTAATTTTAAGTTTATTTATTTATTTTTATCCCATTTAAATCCCGCCCTTCTCCAAAGACTCAGGGCAGCTTACAATGTGTTTAGAAACAGCCCTCATTCCATGCATATGCCTGCTCATTAGGGCTCTCGCCCTTCCCCCCCCCCCCCCAGCGGCATTTTACACAGTC
>JANHFR010002119.1:18871-33071 GCA_032468015.1 Mimophis mahfalensis | reverse complement strand
TTAATTAATTTTTTTTGATGTGCGCGCTCTCTCTCTCTCTCCCCCCCCCCCCTCTCTCTCTCTCCCTCTCTCTCTCTCCCTCTCTCTCTCTCAACAGCCACAGGCATCCATAAAGAAGGACAAATGATCAAATGTGCATTATAATATTGGAACACATTCTCCACCACTTGCATATTTTCTTACAACATCATATTGTAAGTTTCAAAGACCCTTCTGAATTCTGTCACGAAAGATGCCCTCCAAATTTCTGATTATGTACACAAGGGGCAATGGAAAGCATTTCTTAACTCTTCTTCCTCAAAACATGCATGGGATCGCCTAGCAATATCCCCGATTAAGACATAATCGATGGATCATTTCTACTCCAAGAAAATGGTCCTGAGTCTCATTATTTCTTTGGATTTTTTTTCCAAATTAGCTAATCTTATTTGAAAAGAAATGTCATTACACCACCTCTAATCATCATCTGGACTATCTAACTATCCTTTATCTAATTAATTTATAGGCCACCCAATTCATTTTGACTATGAGTGATATTCAAGATAAAAGCAATCCAATCAGAGGCGGTATTTAGCCAGTTCTGACAAGTTCCAGAGAACCGGTAGCAATAATTTTGACTGGTTCAGCAAACTGGCAAATACCACCTCTGATTGGCCAACAATATAGCCACACCCACTAAGCCACACCCATAGAACCGGTAGTAAAAAAATGTGAATCCCACCAACGAATCCAATGCAATGCAAACAAAGAAGTGGCAACCAAAAGATTATCATACCAAATACATTAAGCAAGCTAGGAAAAAGCCAGGCTTTCAAGGTCCATTTAAAGGGCAGAAAAATCAGAGCAACTTAAACTTCCAGAGGACAGGTACCATGAATGTAAAGCCATATAACAGTTCCCATCAATCATCAATATATTTTTAAAAAGGGACTTAAAAGTATACTAGATGAGAAAATACAATTTTGACATGTTTACAGCATATATGGCAATTAATAAGTTAATCCTGAATATATTATTCACTGATATGTCGATAAGGAAATAAAAACTGAAGTTTCTTTTTTAAAACATTTGATTTTAAGAGCAACTAATGGTTGCTCAGTGACTCATACTTTACTTAACATTATATCATGTTCAAAATTTTCATGTAGACAACTTGGGAATGAAGAACCTAAAACAACATGATTCTGAGATTGCTTTTGGTGGGAAACCAACACACCAAGTAAAAACCTGATCCAATGAGTTTATTAACCCTCTGACCTAATAAAATATGGAGTATCCTAGTTGTGCTCCAGAGCAGAGCATTATCCAAGTATAATTTAGGAGTATGGTGATATTGATATATTGCTAACAGGGAAGAGAGCTCTCTTCCCTCCCCCCAAGTAACATCAGACCCAGAAGCAGTTGCTTTGGTTCTTAAGTACTGTTTGGGTGGTGTACAATGAAATATGCTAAAGGTTAACAGTATGAAATTGATATCATGTCACTCAGAAGTGGTGGTGACCAGAAAACTTTCCATGAATGGACAACTGTCTATATAGATAATGTTTATCCTTCTGCACTCAATCAAGTGCAGCCAGGGGACAATCCTTGAGATTATTTTACTTCTGGATGCAAGGTTGCATTTTACAATCTCTTTCTGCTGCACATTTTCTGGCAGGAAAAAAACAAAACACAAAACCACCTAATGGTAAAGCTATGATATGATCAAGGAATTGGAACCACCAGAATTAAATTCTTCTTATAGAATATTTACAGAACTATATCCAAATCTTTTACTGAGGCACAATGTAGCAAGTTATCTAATGTGAATTGGGGATGATAGGTAATATTGAATTCATTTTTCCAAACCATTTTGCCTCCTGAGGCATAAACCACGGATCTGCACATTTTTTAGTGATGAATGTCATTGATTTCACAGCACTGCCAGGATGTACAGTTTCAAATTTTTATTAGTTTATCAAAATATAAAATACGAAGAAAAATGAAAATAATCAGAAAGGGAGGGAGGGAAAAGGGAAGAGGAAAAAGTGTAGAATAAAAGGGGGAAAAGAAAGAAAGTTGTTGACTTCCGATTCTTTTTAGTGCAGAAGAATAAAATAAAAACATACAATTTCAACTTTTTACTTTTATATAATCTATGTATATATATATGAGACTGTGGGTAACTCTGTGTGTGTGTGTGTGTGTGTGTGTGTGTGTGTGTGTGTGTGTTTATGCCGTATATGCTCTTCCATGCCTGGACCAATCTCAACCAAACGTGGCACGCAGATAACTTACCCTCTGGTGACAAACACTGGCTGACACAACGAGGAGCAGTCTTTCCCACCTAAAAATACCGCCAAAGTGCCAATTGCCACCAACACTCACAGGCAAGTGACTCAGCAAACTGCACTCCACAAGGGGAGCCAGAGAGCAGCCTAAGCAGTGTGGTGCATGTGCAGTAAAGTATAAAGGATGGAAGGCAAATGACAGCAGGGTGAGAGAGAGAGAGTGAGCGAAACTTTGGGGTCTGGCAGCAGAAGCTGCCCCTGCACCCTGCACCTCCTGTTTCTCTTCCCCGCCTTTATCAGGTCAAGCCTGACTATAAAAAGCACGGAGCCTGAAAGACAGCAGTCCAACCAGCCAGGGAGCAGGGGGCAGGTGAGAGACAGCGAGTGACTCAGCTTCGGGGGCGGAGGCAGAGGTGGTGGGAACGGCGGGATGACTATACCCAGGCAAAGCCAGGTAATAAGCTACTGTATATACTAGCCATTTCTATAATGACCAATCTATCTAATAAGCAAAACCCAAAGTTTCCTTTCTTTCCCTCTTAAAATTTCAGCTTCCCCAGCACCATACCATAATTTGAAAACTTGATGTTCTCAGGCAAACTTTTGCCAGAATTTGAGCCATGGTGGCACAGTGGTTAGAATGCAGTACTGCAGGCTAACCTGTGCTGACTGCTAACTGCCAGAAGTTTGGCAATTCCAATCTCACCAGCTCAAGGTTGACTCAGCCTTCCATCCTTCCGAGGTTGGTAAAATGAAGACCCAGATTGTTCGTGGCAATATGCTGACTCTGTAACCCACTTACAGAGGGCTATAAAGCACTGTGAAGAGGTATATAAGTGCTAATGCTATTCCTGGATGAAATGGCCAGAATTCCAATCAGTAAAAGTAAATTATAAAATCCATTATTTAGGATCCTCTAAAATAATTCCTAGGACAGAGAGGTTCCTTGAGGATGAGCTCCAGCATGAATACAAAAGAGCGGAAGACAAAATCTCTGGTCCTAATGACCAACCAAGATTGGATCCTGCAACACCATCCTGGCACATGTATATTCGCCTTCATTCATGAATTATTTTAATTTGATTAGGGTAGATTTTGACATCATCAGAACTATTATCCTTTAAGCACCATGTTGCCCAAATCCCTAAAGCATGCCTCTTCATCCATCAGCCATGCTGTGCTATTACAGTTTAAAAACAATCCTCTAAGTTGACACTCATTTACTGATGTTTCCATCAGCCCATGACCTTGCAATTCATCATCCTTTAGAATTCCCTTTTAAGTACGGTAAAATCTGCAGCTTTTTAAAATTTGTATTAAAAGGTAAATTTTTCCATATTTGAAACTTTCAAGCTGATTCTTTTAAAATTGTTATCAATAAATTTTAGTTGTTACTATAAAAAGTATATCAGTTGTTTTACTTTAATCACTGCATATTCTCAGATGCCACCAATTGTCCTCCCTTGTTGGACTCTCATTCAGCAAACGCAGAATAAGAGAACAGAACGTCATTTTCATTGGCCTTTTAAGGCCATCTGTTCCCAGACTCTAGGGAGACTCCAAAGAGCAGCAGCTGGTCAGCCATAGTGCAGGAGGGAGAGTTGGACTGTGGGGCGGGGAGGGGGGCTCATCTATTGCCCTACTTTATATTGCTATTTGCATCTTACTATTTTTAGCCATGTTGAGCTTTTCCGTTGAAGAAAATACGTTATATGCTTTGAAGTAATAGATTATTATTGCAAAGTGCTTCACTTATTTGTGAGAGGAAAGCAAAAATAATCAGCCATGCATTTACATCATTTTTGTCTCTGAGCTGCTAATTTTATGGGAGAGGCTGTTTAGAAGATCACATGCATCAACATTTCCTATGGCATAGCCTTTTAAAAATGCACAAATTCACCTCCTTGCAATTATTTTTTTTAAATAGCCCTGACTACCTATGGAAGATTCTAGCCTAGCTTTCTACTTCTCATTCCCAACCCCCTTTAATTTATTCCTGGTCAGGGCATTTTATTCTTTTTATAAAATATATATTTTTCTTTTCAAGAAAAAATTTTCTTGAAAATATTTTTGAAGAAAGGAAGTATTCAGAAACAAGTCTTCTCAGGTACAGTGTGAATATTCACCAACTTTCTGGGAGAAGGAGAAATATGAAAGTTTCTAAGAAGCAGAACTAACCATTAGCACAACTCCGCCCAAATGCACAAATTATACAACCTCTGAAACTGTGTCAGAGTGTGCCAAATAATAACCAGTGAAACCAATTAAAAGCACTGGCACCATTACAAAAGGAACAGCAGGAGGGTCCAAAGGATGCTGCTGCTTTTGTCAGACTGAGCCATACCACGCAATATCGTGTCACACCCAGAAAAGGAATGTGCCCTTTGTAAAAGACCTTCTTTATTCATCATGTGGATATCACTGAGAGACAGTTTACAGATAGCCCTCAACTTACAACCACAGTTGAGACAAGAATTTCCATTGCTAAGCAAGGCAAATTGTTGAGTCATGCTTCATTTTGCAATCTTTTTTGTCATGGTTGTTAATCACTGCGGTTGTTAAGCAAATCCAGCTTCTCTCATTAACTCTGCTCATCAGCTGCCAGCTGGGAAGATTGCAAATGGCAATCATGTAATCCTGCAACACTGCAACTACTGTAAATATATACTAGAGCCGCAGTGTCACAGTGGTTAGAATGTAGTACTGCAGGCTACTTCTGCTGACTGCTGTCTGCTTGCAATTTGGCAGTTTGACACTCACCAGGCTCAAGGCTGACTCAGCCTTCCATCCTTCCAAGGTGGGTAAAATGAGGACCCGGATCGTTGGGGGCAACTCGGTAAACCTCTTAGAGGGGGCTGGAAAGCACTGTGAAGCAGTATATAAGTCTAAGTGCTATTGCTAATGCTATGCTATGCTGACAAGTGCCCAAATTGTGATTATGGGTATGCTACAATGGTTGTAAGTCCAAGGACCAGCTGTAGGTCACCTTTATCAGTGCCAATATTACTTCAAAGAGTTATTAAACAAATGGTTGTAAATTGAGGAGTACATGTAGTTCTTTTCCCAAGGGGATGTGAATCTCCAGACGATCTTTTTCCCACATATACTAAGCTATATGCACAAGCAGGAATAGACTGCCAAATAAAAATAACTTCTCTTGCCATTGTCAGAGTCAAACTGTCTTCAAAATGCTAAAGATGCAGCCTCAGTGAAAGGGGGTAATCCAATACTCATCCTCAGAATAGATACTTCCCCACGCTGCTGCCTTTGGTAACTGTATCCTTGTGAGACTGAGGATGGAGTCTCCAACCTTTCCTGTCTTTAAAAGAAGAACATCTCAAGATTTCAGTTTCCTGCCGAAGAACCAACTGCTCAAGGAACATTTTCTGTCAGTAATGGATCTCATAAAACTTCACAGCAGGTGTGAACCCAAGTAGTAATCAAGACCCACATTTTGAATGTTATTTATATACAACTAGAAAGAGTTTCAAAAGCAGGTCTGACAGAAGGGGAGTACCATATTTTTTGGAGTATAAGACCCTCTGAAGTATAAGACGTACCTAGCTTTTGGGGAGGAAAGCAAGGGGGGAAAAATCTGCCTGTGTCTGCCTCCCAGCAATTGGCCTTGCAGCAAACAGCCTGTTTCAGCTTCAACACAGCCAGATTAGCACAAACAGCTGGTTGTCAGTAGGATCAGCCCAATTTTCAGCCTCTGCATGCCCATTTTCCACCCATTCCAGGTGGTGGGTATTGGAAGGGGAATAAAATGGGGCACACTGAGGCTCAAAATGGGGTGCATGTGGGCAGGGATAGGCAATGGAAATCCCTGCAGCCTGAAACAGCTGATTGTCAAAGTGCTGATCATACCAACAATCAGCTGTTTGTGCTAATCAGGCTGTAGTGAAGCTGAAACAGGCTGTTTGCTGCAAGGCAAATTACTGGGACACAGACGCCGAAGGCTGGTGAGCAGGCAGGGCTTTGGCAACATTCACTGTATAGGATACACAGACATTTCCAGCCACTTTTGGGGATGGAAAAGGTGTGTCTTATACTCCAAAAATATGGTAATTGAATGACCACTTGACAAGGATAAGATAGTACAATGAAAAAGATATTGCTGTTCTAGCCTAGGCTTCTCAAAAACACAAAGCTGACTCCTTGTCATGATAAAACCACTTTTATTTAGTTTAAAGTGAATTCCTCTCCAGCAAAGTCCCAGCTAACAGTCTTTCAAGAGAGTTCACAACTACAGACCTTTATCAGGCTTGGAGAGCTGTCAGGTTGATATTTTCAAACACCACTCTGTAGCAGACAATACTTGGCAAGTAGTCAGGAACAGATCTTCACCCTAATGAACTGAACTAATTGTCTCCTGCAAAAACCACTCCCCCTTCGCTCCTCTTTATTCCCTATGGGAGGGGTCATTCTCTCTCTACCTGTGGCTTTACTCCCAACTCCCTTGTTCCTTAGCTGTTCCCTTCTCCTGGCAGCTCTGCATACACGCACACTGGGAATAGGCTCTAGCTGTTCTTCTGCCCCACTGATGTGCAACTCCAAAAGCAGCTGATAACTGTTAGACAGCCCTGGCCCTATCTCTGCCTCTGATGCAGAGCACTTGTCAGAGCCTTCCCCAGACTCCAAGACGGGCCCATGTTCCTCCCCAATCTCCTCACTATCCAAATCTGCTGCCAGCTCTGCTGGCCACTGGCAGGCCACAACTGCATGGGAAAAAGTGCTACGTGTTTGTTTGTGTGTCTGTGTCTGTATATATAGTATTGTGACATAACTTCTTGATTACTGTAGTTGGGACTGTTACTGTAAGTTTATTGCAAGGCAAAGCCTGATATTTTACGAAATAGCATTAGCACACCTTTTGGTACTAGGATAGCATGTATGGTGAACTTACAGATAATTTGCTGTCTCATGGCTTTAAAATGTTGTAAATAGTTATGTAATAACAGTTGAGTGAGAATTTGCTGAAGTTGGTAATGAGATGAAGCCTGAATGATTTAGATAAAATGCCATTTTTGATTAGACAATAGAAGTTTGAGTTTGCAAACTAATAATTAAAAGAGTTTTAATTGGGGAATAAAAATGGGGAGGAAGGCGTCAAGCTATTTTCCAAAGCATCTGTAAGCCAGACAAGGAATAATGGTTGGAAACTGAACAAGGAGAGTTTCAATTTGGAAATAAGAAGAAATTTTCTGACAGTGAGAACAATCAACCAATGAAAGAGTTTGCCTTCAGAAGTTGTGGGAGCTTCATTACTTGAGACTTTCAAGAAGAGACTGGACTGTCATTTGTCAGAAATGGTGTAGGGTCTCCTGCTCGGGTGGGGGTGGTGTTGGACTGGATCAGGGGCCTGTAAATTGTGGCTCTGGAGCCACATGCGGCTCTTTCAGCCCTCTGCTGCGGGTCCCCATCGGCGGATCCCACCACTGACTGGCCCATGCCCTCCCCTCCCCATCACTCCTCGCCTGGCCTGAGAAGGTAAGGGTGATGGTGTGGGATGGAGACTCACTCCATATTCCAGAGCAGGAGGCAACTTATTCCCAGGGTGGGAATAAGTAATGTGATTTGACCACACCCACCCAGTCATACCGGTTGTTAAATGATTGGCTCCCAGTGGTTTGTTTTTTTTGTGGGAAATGGGTCCAAATGGCTCCTTGAGTGTTTAAGTTTGCAGACCCCTGCTCTAGGCGGAAAACAGCTGAGGCGCTCTGCCTGGATGATCAGCTGTGCTGAAAACAGAGCAAACAAAGGTAGATATAGCCAAAAAAATACTTTTTCTTTTTTTCGAACACTGACCGGCCCGACCTTAACAAACGGTTTACCCTAACCAGTAGAAACCCATCCCTGGACTATCTGTATATTGATAGTAGTTTTCAAGGCTAGAAATGCTGGCATCCTTATCAATATCCAAGATATTGAACATTTGATTACAACTTTGTTAAAATATAAGCAGAAGCTCTTGGATTATACAAACATAAATTGGAAGGGATTTTGGAGATCATCTACTGTGCTTGAATCTTTTTTCTTAGGATTACATTTTATTTTTTTGCAGCAGCAGCAGCTTTTTCTGTGTCTAGATCAAACTTTACACTGCCAGAATGAAGCCACCTGTCAGGGTTCCAATGAAACTTCCCCATTTCCAAGTTACACTCAGAGACAAAGTCCATCCAAGTAGAAGACTTTTACTGGAGAAATCATGTTGGCACATCTGAAGGGAACCCGAATCTAATGTTTCAGTTTCCCTTCACATAATTGAGTTTCATAACCCAATCTGCCATACACACACATTAGTCATATTGTCCAATTACTTTTCCACCGCTTGGTGTCAATTCTTCATATACAATCCAGATGCAGGATGGCAACAACCTTGAATTCTTGACTCCAGTCAAGAATCTGTTATGGCTATCTTTCTACTCACTAACATACACTTCCCTGTAATTTCCTAAGCTAAATATGTGGCAGTTTAGAAGTTGCATAAAGATGGCTACACTCTTGCTATATAACTTCTAATACTGACACCACCTTCTTGGCCTCATCACTGGCCAAAAATAAGTCATGATTGGTACATATTTTTGGTAATAGCTCATATGCTAGCTAACAGATGGGCCGAGGTCTGTGTCTTTCCACATTCACACAGAATGTTGTTACCAGTAAGAGCCTCCACTTGAGCATATTGGTTTTACATTTAGGTACTCCAACCCTCCGCTTCGCGGATCGCTGCCTTGATGTGAACTCCGGGGGATGGTAGAGGACAGGAAGGCCTGGAAGAACATTGTACATGGGGTCGCGATGGGTCGGACACGAGTTCGCAACTAACAACAACAACTCCAACCCTCAATCTCTTTTGCAAGGAAAGAAGGAATTAGATATTTTGATCTTAATTTCTTAGAAGAAGGCAAGTTTAAAAATAAACAAACAAGGAATCAAGTGATTTAAATTGTGATAAGATTCAGCAACACAGTTCTATTTACAATAACATTCTTCTGATTTTCATTTTTCAAATTTGAAGATTCAATAGGTAACCCAAGACATGCAGTATATTTGAAATTCCTTGCCATACTTGGGCCAATGTAGGAGCAGTGTTTTATAAACATTCTGGAATAGTGATGACATTGTTGGATTACAGAGCCCTACATTCAGTTACCGTATCAGCATGTATCTTACTATGTAATCCTTCACTATATCTCTCTGCTTATCCTGTTTCACTGACTTGCTTGAAAGAACTGCAGTCTGAGCTCCTTAAAAGAAAATGAAGCATACAAAGATAAGATATCAGAGTAAATGTGTAGGATGGGGGCTAGAAGAAAATGTATTTTGTCTGATAACACAGTCTGATAACACAGCACTGGATTGCATTTTATATCTCCTTGATAGAAGTTTCCATGAAGTCAACAGATGTATGATATTTTGTCATTTATTGGCCATATATTTTTAATTTGTACATAAAAACATGAATGGTATAAAATACAAGAAAGAGCTATAGTAAATGTTGGTGCAAAATTCTCTCTTGATCAAGATGCCAAATAGCTTTGCTGTTTGTCAATACACTGTACATATAGTCCTTGTTAAACAACTGCAGTTGGGATTCGGTTCTCAGTTACTGAGTGAAACTGTCGTTAAGTGTGATACCACATAATCACTTCACTCAACAACTTTAGTCTTGGCACTCCCAGTTGGAATTGTTAAATTATCTTGCAGGTTGTTAAGCAAATGGCATCCTTGGTAAGGGGTGTATAGAGCCTCAGGAGGGTGGGAGAAACTCTGGGAGGCCCGGAACAGGCAGTGCATGATGGTCTCTTTGCTCAGGAACTGAGAATCCTCTCCGTCAAAATCCAGTTAGGATTTTCAACTCTTTAAGCAGAGAGACACTCACATGTGGCATGTACCAGACTTCCCCCATCTCCCTGAGGCACCTTGCACTCCTGGTCTGGTGTTAAATCCTCCCTGCCAAAATCCAAGCAGGATTTTCAGCCATTGAATAGGGAGACACTTGTGTGTGGCAGGCACTAGACCACCCAGGTGTGATGTCTCCCTTGGATGTCTTCTCAGATTCTTCCTTGGAGGTCAGCTCGAGGGAGGATGAGCTCATTTCTGGCAGGTCAGGAACTAAGTTAATTAATGACTTTGTAGGTGATAACCAGGATCTTGAAGTGTACCTGGAAAATAGCCAGCCAAAAGAGATTTACGGGAGGCTTCAGCTAGGAATAGCTTGCAGGATGGACAGTCAGTGAAGAGGGGAAGGAGCTGCCTTCTGTGGTAGATCCAAAAGCATGCAGGGCAGAGAAAAGACAAGAGCAATGGAGATCTGCAAGATTACTTGGGAGAAGGCCCTGCCCATCTTTATAGGCTGCACCAGAAAACTATCATGGCAGGCAGAGAGAGGCATTGCTGAGAATAATTTGTTGGGTTCTGGCTGTGTTTGTTTGATCCTCTTGCTTCCTGCTTGATTTTGTGCCTTGGCGACTCTGAACTTCTCTTGCTAAGTGAGCTTTTGTGTGTGCATTTCAGTTTCACCTGGTGGATTTAAGTTTGGTGGACTTATTTGTTGGAGCAACTTTCCATTGTTTTATGGACTATTAGCAATTGCCTTGTGAACTAATCTTGGCCTACTTGTGGCTGGATTTATTTGGGGCAGTTCTGAGGCTGGGTGAAGGGAATTGCTGGGGAACATTAATAAACTCTCTAAACCACACTTCTGTGTGTATGTGTGAGTGAGTGAGGCAGCACACCAGGGCCTCACCCATCCCAAAGGATTTTTCAGTGCTTTACTGCCTCTCCAGTCTGGGGCTACAGATCCTGCTTGGATTTCGAAATGGACCTATTTTAGTCAGCCACCCCAGACAAGAGAGTTTCCTCTCGTTTCTTGGGGCTGGTTGCAAACAACCCATTCTGCAAATATTCTGTGCCAATACCCTGCCTGAATTTTGGGACTGTTTTCAGCCACTTCCCAGAAATGAGAGGGAGTCCTCTTGTCAGACAGCAGTGGTTTGGCCATTGATTTTCTGGGAAAGGGAAGATTTCAAATGGCAATCACGTGATTGCAGGGAGCTTGACAACCACTTGTAAGTATAAATGGGTTGGCAAATGCCCAAATCACAGGGACATGGCAACAGCCATAATTTTGGTCGTAAGTCCCTTCATTCAGCATCTTTGATAATTTCAAATGGCCACTGCATGAACTGCCATTAAGCCAGCAATATACTCCCTCTGTGCAGTTTCCCCAACAATAAATTAGAATTCAGAGTCTTTTGCTAATTTTTCTTGGTTGATTTCAGTTTAGGGCAATTTTTGTAAAGCTGGAATTTTTAAATAAACACAGGCTGTGAGGGCACTTACAAGATCTTAAATTCATTTCACTGTTTTCATTGCCTTCTGGGCCATCAAATGATAATTTGTACAGTAATGTCATTAATATTGGTATGCTCTGGCTCTGTGCTTTAAAACTGGTGGTATAGATTGTATTTCAGTCTTGTAAAGCCCTATGCTAATATTAGAACATGGAGAAAACAGATCTGATTTGTTCTCTAGTTTTTATGACGTTTGTTACGGAGAATATTTTGGTGAGACCTGCTGTTTATTTTTAATTTTCTTATGTTTTTGGGTTACAGGCCACTTGTCTCCAGAAGCAAGGTAAGCTATGATTTTTTTTTTCTTGGCATAGTTTTGCTATTAAATAATTGGGTATTCTTTAAAAGAATTTACTTCCCATAATATGTGCAACATAAACATAAAAACAAAGATATTTATAATGTAAACGTTACTTTGCTTTTCAGCTCATAAATAAAGAAATATCCTTCAGATGTGAACAGTTCATAAGTTCAATGGCATCTGAAGATTTAAAAGAACAAAGTACTTCTACGTGGGATTCAGGTATCTGTCCTATAAATTACTCTAGCTTAAATTAAACAAAAATGTCATTATTGAAAATTTGGAAAAATAATCAACCTTTTAAAATCAGAACAAGAAAATGTAATTATATTTTGATGTCTTTTTTGTAGAAAAAAAAATACTACATGGTCAATGGCTTTAAAGAGCACTCATTATTTTCCAGCATTAAATATTACAGGAGAAAGGTACACAGTTATTAATGAAACTGGACAGGAAATTGAAAAAGATGAAAGTTATTATTGAGTGATAGCTTGCAAAAGTGTCTTCTGAATGCATTTTTGTAATGTTTTGTAATGTCTTAGTTCCTTATGAAGTTTATTTGTCTTTTCATGGTAACAGTCTACTTAATGTTATTAATAATTAAGTTGTATAAATTTGTAGGAGGCAGTTTTGATAGATGTAACCAGAGATGAGTTACACATTGCCTGTGAACTAATTTTATGCTGCTACGACCACAGTTGCAACAACAACAAAATAAATAAATAAAAGTGGCACATTTCCACCTATTTTGAGGTGGGAAGCACATGAAAACCCCTGAAATAGATTTAACATAATTTTAAAAAATAATAAATGCCCCCACCAAAGCAGGAAAACAAAACAGAAAACCCAGGCCACAAGTATGACATAGGGCCACCTACATTATCAGTCCAGCCATTATAGCTCTTGTTTCTCCTCAAATGTACAATATTATTCCTGGCATTTTTAAAAAATGCCCTATCCAAGTATAGATAGTGCATCCTTTGCAATAATAACTTTGTCATTGGGAATCGGTAAATGGAGCCGAGTAGAGAGTGCAATTAGACTTTTTAGATTAATGCATGACTCTAGCACAGTCATAGCATTCACAAAAGTGGTGAGTAGAGTTTCAGATCTCTTACATAATCTGATTTTTAATCCAATTTTATTTGTTAGTTGAAAGTTAAAAGATCTTTTTGTTTTCTTCCTCACGGTATAGTTACACCTTCTAAAAATATGGCCTGTATTTATAGATGCCTTTTTATATAGTTTGCTGTAACTTACAGCACAGTTTTTTTAATGTTATTACTAATGTCTATTTTGAGCATAGTATTTCATCTCTGAGCTTTTATGGTTATGCTTTACTATTGAACTGTTGTTTCTTTAATAGCTATCAGTTTATTTTTTCACTAATAATAAACTTGAGTTTTAAAATGAATATGTAAGCTGGTAGAAATTTTAAATTTGAATTCAGTGCCATTTTTGTCTTATAATATATAGTATATAAATACTTGATTATATTATCGAGAAATTGAATGTCCCACAATAGCATTGTATAGCTTTTTACATAGTTCCCTCAAAATTCAGGAGTAAAATGTTATTAGGTTTATCATGTTTATTATTCTTAATGCCTTTAAAACAGTGTCTTGAAATGTGTATAAACATTAACATTTTTTTTATTGAAAGGCAAAGAACAGCTGTAAAATTCAGCCTATTTTTAGAGAGGAAATGCAGATAGGAGACTTCAAATTAAAATTAAAATCTCATATTCAAATCTAACACATATCATCCATAGCATACTTAAACACCTCCGTTAGGATGCTACAAAAATAGTCCCTTTTTGTTTTTCTGTCAATAACTTCAAGGAAAGATCTCTTAGAACAGGGGTGGGGAACCTCTGCTCCTTGGACTAAGTTATCTATGTCATCTTGAAAATCCTTCCCGTCATTGCTGCTCCCCTCGTCTCTTTGATATCCTCCTAATTTAGTCATTTATGTTCTACATATTTCATGTATAAGCAACATAAACCGTGGTTCAAACATTGGATTCAAACTATACATACCAACATTGCACTTCAGGAACAGTTTGCATAAACATTAAGATAACACACCATTCAAAGTTAGGCTCAGTTATTTTAATGGAATCTGGTATTTTAAATCTTGGTATTAAAATTGATGGATCAGAGCCATTGCTGCCAAGGATACAGTGGTCCCTCTACTTATGAATTTAATCCGTTCCAAATGCACATTTGTAAGTCGAAAAATTTGTAAGTCAAAAAGTGGTTTCCCATAGGA
>JANHFR010002119.1:0-11993 GCA_032468015.1 Mimophis mahfalensis | reverse complement strand
AGGAAAGGAAAGGAAAGGAAAGGAAAGGAAAGGAAAGGAAAGGAAAGGAAAGGAAAGGAAAGGAAAGGAAAGGAATTCTATGCTTAAAACAATAGCACAGTCCTATGCTTGGCTATTCAGCAATATGTGTATTCAATAATCCTTACTGCCAGTTAAGATTGTACTAATTTTGTAGGGGACAGATAGAAAATATCTATACTTATATAAAATAGAAGGCAAAATCAAAGTCAAACCTGAGACCCTATTAATGTGAGTGGTTATATTGATTTTGAGGTGCTGCCATTCTCTGCTCCTGTTTTTGGCTGGGTATATTATTTGTTTTTAATTATTGGTCATTTTTATTTTGTTTTGTTACCTACCCAGTCATGTATATAAGATGGGTAGCCATATACATTTATTACATAAATAAATAAAATAAAATGTTATGATGCAGTATTTCTAGTGCAGCTAGCGAGGATGTTATCTTCAATTCAATCCCACAGCAACGTATAACTTTTCTATTAAAAAGGTCAATACATTAAACAGCCCATTAATAGGATCAAAAATATTTGTGTGAGTTAATATATTTGGGAAAAGCTAGCATAAAAATACATGGGTTTTATTTTTTCATCCCTGAATTTATGGAATAAAAATTACACAGGCATTGTTCACTTAAAAATGGTAACTGGGATGTCACTAAGCAGTGCAACTGGAAAATCTAACATTGTGACTACACTGCTTAGTGCCAGCAGTTCTGACATTTCTGGTTGCCATTGTTAAGCAATTCCATACCGTTATTAAAAGAGCCGTGGTGGCGTGGTGGTTAGAATGCAGTATTGCAAGCTAATTGTGCTAACTGCCAGGAGTTCAATCCTTGCTCAAGGTTGACTCAGCCTTCCATCCTTTTGAGGTTGGTCAAATGAGAACCCAGATTGTTGGGGACAATATGTTGTCTATAAACTGTGTAGAGGGTATTGTAAAGCACTATGAAGCAGTATATAAGTCTAAGTGCTATTGCTAAGTGCTTTTAAATGGATTAAGCTACTAACAATCTTTTACTGACTTCTCCATTGACTTTGCTTGTCAGAAGCTTATAGCCAGGGTCACAAATGGCAATCACAAATTTTAATCGCCAGCTGGTGTCAAAGCAGCCAGATCAAGATTACAAGACCCTGTGGACTCTGCAAAGGCTGGAACTCTGAGACCCAGTTATAAGTATCACTCATTCAGTACCATCATTACTTCAAATAGTTATGGAATGAGTGGTTGTTAAATGAAGATTACCTATAGAAGCAAGTTATGAATACAAATAATTATTTAATTGTGCACATTTTCTTCTGCAAAGGCAAAAGAAGGAAGCTTATTGCCTAAATCTTTCTTTGGGCCAATATTGATATATGTCTTTAGTTTTGCTCTGTCTTGGTAGAGGAAGTTGCTGGTTCTGGGCATGGTGGCACGGTGGTTCGAGTGCAGTACTGCAGGCTACTTCTGCTGACTGCCGGCTGCCAGCAGTTTGGCAGTTCAAGTCTCACCAGCTCAAGGTTGACTCAGCCTTCCATCCTTCCAAGGTTGGTAAAATGAAGACCCAGATTGTTGGGGGCAATATGCTGACTCTGTAAACCATTTAGAGAGGCCTGTAAAGCAGTATATAAGTCTAAGTGCTATTGCTATTTATTTGGCTGTTTCAGTGTTCTGAGCATTTATTTGACTTTTTCAGTGCTGAGGAAGGTATACAGTACAGGTAAGTAAAGTATTTCAATTATCTGTCATTCTATTCACTCTATGCCATCCGTCTTCTTTTTACAGAGGACGTCGGAGCTGGCTCCTGCATTTTGCTGATCTTACTATGCATAGTAACTGTCTTCCTTAGTATTGGAGGAACGGCATTATACTGTACACTTGGCAACACAGAATCTGCAGTCTGTCATGACTTTGCTGCCAATGTGGATTTTTACCACAGCCAGATACAGAAGGGCATAGAAGAACTTAAACACTGGATAACTTTATAATAGAAGAAGAAATATGAACACATAGTAATATTTTACTGTTGCGAGAAGAAAGAAAAATAGTTCAAGCTTCAAATAATTTGGCACTTTCAGAAGAAGTAGCACGACAGAGGAAGCATCTGTGTTGTACATAGGAGTTAATGTCTAGTCATTGGAGTAGAGTTATTGATCAACTTTCATGAGGCAACATAAGAGACTGTCCTAATATTCTCCTTTTGAAATGCTCGGAACAATCTTCTGTTTACCAACTTAGAAAAGAAAAAAAAAAGTTCAAACTTTCCTAAAATTTCCAATCATCATACAGTCATATGCAATCTCTGTAAATTTTAATACAAAACAGCTGATTTTCCTTACATCATAATGCAATGATATTGTCTCCAATTATCATGCAATAAGTTCCTATTTAATGGCAACAAACCTTATTTGGGAATCATGTATTTTATGTTTTTAAATATTTTAATGAATTGTAATAATTTGGATGTGGCAGTGGTACAAATAGTAGCCTTTTCCATTTAGATGTTATTTAATTGTGCAGCATTTTAAAATGTAGCAGTCGTAATAAGTGATGCATTCATTATTTTCATACACAGTCTTGCAAAACATGCAGAGAGTTTTAGTAATAGATTCCTTAAAATGGATGTATAAAACAGGTTCTCTATATAAAACCAAATATAAAATATGGCGCATTTCAGTGCCAGTAATAGCCATTCAGGGTTGGTTAGAATAAGGTAGCATCCGGATTGAATAAATAAATAAATTATGATTCACATTTTTTTAAAAAAAGGGTTCACTTTGTATATTTATTTTTTTAGATCCATTTTTGTGGTATTGTGAGTGTTCATCTAGCCCTGTAAAGTGGAACACAAGAAGTATATTTACAAGCACTGACATAAAATGTTCGAACTTGACAGAGACATTTTTTTGAGAGTGATTCTAGTAACTGAAGTGGGTTTCTTCTCCATTACAAGCCAAAATGGGCCTTGGACAATGTGAACTCCTCTTTTGGTTTTATTAAAACTATTGGTTTCTATTTCTCCAAATTATGAAGAAAAAAGCAGACTTAAAAACTATACCTTAGAATGAAGGTATCCGACATATGCTGTACTTTAGTTGAATATTGTGAGCTTCCCTGAGTCACTGAAAGTCTGGTGGCAGATGAAAGTTTAATTTATTTGGGTTAGTTGCACAATCAGCCAGGTATTTAGACTGGATTTGGCTTTTTTCCCCCCCTTTACTCCTCCCAAGAATGTCAGAGAGGCAGATGTTGATTAATATTATTATTAAGGTATCATCACAGGATATAAACTGTCCGAAGTAAACCTGCCTTTTGCAACTGACTGGTGTCATTTTTGTCAATGCTGATGTTGTTGACTGGTGCTTCAGAAATTTTGGGAGTGCACTCAGGATGCCTGCCTGTCATTTCTTTCTTTTGTCACCGTTGATCTGCTTCTGATTGCAGGCTTTCATATTTTGTGGGGTTTTTCCCAGTTCTTTCTCTTCTATGCTGCTGTCTCCATGTACTGCCGTGTCTACCATCCAGACTTTTTTTGTCTTTCCAATCGACAGTTGTTAAATCTGAGATGTTATCAACCAGAGGCTTGACTGCCTGAATTCCCATGTTCTTGTTTGCAGGCAAATGATATTTCTTGCAGATATTTAATGCACCATTTTTACTTTGTCATATTGTTTTTTGTAATCGTCTTGCAATAGGAGGCCCGCTGTTTCTTCAGCTTCTTTGAAGGGAAGGCATTTGCAATCTGTTGCTGTCTGATTTTATGTGCATTTGTTCTTAAGATGTGGCCTTATGCAGCCAGAATTAGTTCCTCTGTTTCTTTCTTCAGCTTTCCCGCTCTTAGCCATTGCCAGGTCTTGTTATCTGATCTGCCTGCTAGGCTTTTTTAATGTATAGGTCCTCAACTTATGACCACAACTGAGCCCAAAATTTATGTTGCTAAGTGAGAAATTTGTTAAGTGAGTTTTATGACTTTTCTTCCCACAGTTGTTAACACAGTTTAACACTGCAGTTGTTAAATTAGTAACCCAGTTGTTAAGTGAATCTGATTTCCCTATTGACTTTGCTTGTCAGAAGGTGGCAAAAGCAGATCACATGACCCCAAGGCATACAACCGTCATAATTGTGAATAAGTTGTCAAGCATCTGAATGTAAATCACTTGACCGTACGGATGCTGCAACAGTCATATGTCTGAAAAATGGTCCTGTCACTTTTTTTCAGTGCTGTTGTAACTCTGAATGGTCACCAAGTGAACTTTGACTACCGGTACTGGCCATATACCACTTTTTTTGTCTAGTCTAGTCTAGTCTAGTCTAGTCTAATCTATTCTTTCTTTATTTGGCCTTTCTTACAGGGCAGTTTGGTAGCTTTGATATTCATTAAGCCTTCATGGTGTACTAGCATCTTCTTCACTGGCCTTCAGGTATTCTTCAAAAGCCTTTTCTTCTTCTTTTCTTCTTCTTATCTAGGGTATCCATGCCCACCTATTCTTCTTGGTAAACAGAGTCTGTCAATACCACTGCATCGATGAAGGGTATAATTCATTGTCATTTTTCTGGTCTTTCTATCCAGGGTTTCTACTTAATTTTAAATCCAGTCCATTAATCCACTGTAATCTAATCCACTGTATATCAAATGACTAGAGTTACCCAAGTGTTAATCACTTAGATGGTATTTCTGCCATTTTGTTTGGATTTTAAAATTTTCTTCCCTCTTCTGATGTCTTTACTATGAACCTTCTTTTCGGTTTCAGTGTGCTTGCTGCTGTTAGCCTGAAAGATACCCAGGTATTTATAATAATCTTCATCCAGATTCCTAATATTATTGCCATCTTAATTTCTTCAGTCTTCACTGTTTTTCCCCATTGATCACGAGGGTGGCATATTGGTCCAGTTCAAACTTCAGTGCAGTATCTTGATTTTACATTCCATTTCTGATGTTTTCCCCCTAAAGCTTTCCATGTAAGGGAGGTTGGATAGCCTGGCAAATGTTTTTGATGTTTGATAGCAATGGCCTGACTAGCAACAGAGCTGCTCCATTAATTACTTTTACAATGCAAATATAGGTCCTAATAATATCACTTATGTATGAAAACTACATAAATTTGCTAATCTTTCAGTATGGTTATACCTGCTACCATTATCCATAGAATGGACAACAGAGTTGCTGTACAAATTAATTTACAGGCCCAAATCGTGCAGCAGAAATGGTAATATTGAGGAAGTAATGGAACACCTATAAAACTTCAATTTCATCGAGTATTATTTTAGTATTTTCAACTAAACACTTAGCTGGGTTTTGTTACGAAGTAATATCTACAGAAGTTTTGCATGTTATGGTTTGAATTTCCTCAATTTATTTCATTTTTTTTTTTCAGGTATGTGGTCCAATGGTACAAAATTTATGCAAAGAAATAGGCAAAACAATCATTTTGTTTACTATAAATAAATTTAGAATAAAGAATGTTCCTCACATTAATTAAAGATAGCCCTTTACAATTATTTTCCATGATTTAAGTAGTTAGTCCCTAATTTAAGGCTGCCATGGAAAAATATGCTATACATAAAGATCTAGGCAAAATGATCTAATTAAAATAAATCCTTGCTCTCTTTACAATCTAGATTACTGGAGTCCAGAACCTTACAGGTTGTTACAGCAAGGACAAATATAAGGGGAAGAAAGAAACAAATAGGGAGATGCATTTCAATCCAGAATTGGCAGTATATGAAGAACCTTGCAACAATAAATGCTTTTTTATATTTCTACTGGTTTTTTACCACTGCAGTTTGTGTGAGCCCTTCAAGGTAGACCAGATTAGACCACAATTATGAATATTAATACTACTTTTAATATAAGATTGCAGTAATGGTATCTTGCAAGTCCATATGTGCTTCCACCCTCCCTTCTTTTATGAGAATTAGGGAGGGTCATGTTTGAGGTGCTTTCACAAATCCCATTTCTATCCTAGATTGAGATTTCTTTTATCTGACACCTGGCCTGTCCTCCTGTTCCCCAAGATTATTCCTTCTGCTAATTACAGTTTCAAATCTTAGAACCATTAAAATTGGCAGAATATCTTGGGGCCATTAAGATATAATTTATAAGAAATTACACAGATTTGACTTCAGGTAGTCTTGTGTTAGCAACCACAGCTGGCACCAGGAATTCTGCCACCATACACATGGTTGCTAAGTGAAAATAATCTGTGACTTATAACTTTATTTCCATGTTTTCCATTAACTCTACTTGTCTCAAACTGGTAGGGAAGCATGAAAATAATGTGACCATGGGACACAACAAAGGTCGTAAGTGCATTTTCACAATAGCTTCAAATGATTGCTAAGTGAGGCAGTCAGCAACTGAGAAATACTTGCAAATTTTTGTCTTTTTTCAGATTATTGTGCCGTATAATAAATCTAGAAATTGTTATGATCTGCCTGTCAACCCTAAATCATACTCCAGAAATCCAGTCCCTAAAGGTTGCGTAATTCAGCAGAAGCCTATCAATGAAAGAGAGAGAGACAAAAAATAACGATCATGCTTTCTTCGGTGCTTTGCAGCTCTAATTAGCCAAAGATTATCCTTTAATAAAAGTATAATTTAATATTAATGGTTTTGTGAAGCCAAGCTTTCACTAAATGTTGAATAAGCTTTATATAAACCCAATGAAAGGAGGAAATTATGTGGAAATTAAGAACATGTTAACATATATGTATATTAACATATTAACATATATGTATATTAATATAGTAAGAGGTGCAGTGGTGCAGTGGTTAGAATGCAGTAATGCAGGCTACTTCTGCTGACAGCAGTTTGGCACTTTAGATTTCACCGGCTCAAGGTTGATTCAGCCTTCCATCATTCCAAGGTCAGTAAAACGAGGATCCAGATTGTTGGAGGTAGTAAGTTGACTCTCTAAACCACGTAGAGAGGACTGGAAAGTACTGTGAAGTGGTATATAAGCCTTAAGTGCTATTGCTATTAATATAAAAAATAAAGAGTGCTAAAAGCCTCCATGTGTCCTGACTCATGATATAATTAGTAAAAGGCCAGCTAAAGTTACCTCTATGTTTATCAAGATATTCAAATGAAGTTGGTAAGAATGTGAGATGCTTGTTAATCGCTGCTAGTTTGTCCCACATATTTTATTAATAGAGTCAACAGCACCCTCCAAATCCATCAGTGAACATACTAGGGAGACAGAATTAGAAAATAGTCAAAATTAACATCTCTGTTCTTAAAACTTAATTGTTCATAGCAAGTAAACAAGCTTTTCTTGGGTCTTCCAGCTTCTCCAGCAGTAAACATGAATACCTGGTTGGCATAACTAGTAGATAAATTGGGCAATATGTATTTGGATTTTGTTTGTTGCCTGTTTTGTAAATAGAGCATTATGCCAAGGGTCCAGGCATTCTGGTCCTATGTCTGCTGTATTTATACATTTGAACAAATTAGCAAGGAGTGACTGCCTCCCTTTTACAAAGGCTTTGATATCTTAGGGCAAAACTAATGTTTGCAAAAATGCATTCAATAACTATTTTGATATTGACTATTTTTATGGTAACGCTTACTACCTGGAGCTTCTGCATTTCATATGTTCCTCTGACTTCACTGCTTTTAATGTTCCTCACTATATATTTACATGTGCATATATACTGTATATGCTCATCTCAAGATAACCTGGCATGCATCTGATAAATGGAACATCATGTAACAATAAATGTGTTAAATATTAAAAAGGGATTAAACAAATGAAAAATGAAAAAGAATAAACAGATATAGCATCAGCTGAACTTTATTAGCATGCTGTCCTGATTATTTCTTAATCTTTAGAGCTATGAACTCTAAATTTCCTACTTTCTATCAATATTTTTCACTGTGGACACTGCTGGTAAACCATCTGCATTTGGTTGAAAAACTGAGGCATGTCCTAAAAGGTATACCGGTACTTAGTTGATCAGGGTATAGCTTACTTGCCATTACTGTGTCTGAATTCTTGTGCCTTAAATGTTACCTGTATGAACCCTGATTCTATAATGGAGAAAATCATGGTACAAACAACTGTGTTTTGGGCAATCTGGCTCCATAATTCACTGAAGAACGGAGTTGTGCATTTCAGGGCTACTAAAGAAAGTATGTAAATTTTACTGTGGAAGATGCGGGTATAATGTTGATTCAGTAATGGCTAAAGCTGTCTTTGAAAGTAGAATTTGCTTTGTAGGATGTATCTAAAAAAGTTTACGAAGTGGCTTGATCTGCACTAAAAGTCTGTCATCGTGACATACGCTATTTTAAACCTCTTAATGGAAAAAAGTAATCACCCGATGTTACTGAGCATTGTTTAAACCTCAGATGCAGTTAAATGGCTTCTTGAACATAGCCATTGAACATCATGTTTGTTATGTTTTGTTTCTTATCTTTTGCTATGGTATGCCTTCCCTTTCTTTCAGCACTATATCTGATTATACTTGTTGTTAGTTGCGAAGTCATGTCCAACCCATCGCGACTCCCTGATTATTACTTCCAAACCTCCCCATAATGATTAGTGAGAACATTCAGTGATTTGAAGCATTTCTGGCTCTTTAAAGCAACTGCATCTTTTCCTTGGATCACATACTTTCCCTCCACTTTTATAGCATAATCCCTGGAAAATAGATTTTGGCAAAGTTGTGATTGTTTCAGTGCTGCCATGCTCAACCACCATCATGTGATTGTCATTTCCAACACTCCCTGCCAGTGTTCTTCAGGAAAAGGTAATGGGGAAGCCAGCAGGAAGTCGGAAGTCACTCCAGTTCCCACATGCTTTGTTTTCTTTTGTAGCATGCCCATTGTCATTCTGTTTCTCTGTTTAGCTAAAGAAATATCTCTGAAACAATTAGCCAAGGTCACAGATGATCTAATTTGTTACTATTTTCTGCACATACACTCTGCTGTGAAAGTCCTCCATTGTGGGAAATGTAGTTCTAATAAAAAGAATGATCTAATCATAAAGCATCCAAACCGCTCCCCGTTCATAGCAACCTGGATCCTGTTCTATGGATTCAGGTAATTTAGGATGGAGAACCTGTCTTTTTCTGGGGTCTACAGCTTCTAGCATTCCTATGATTAGCTGTGTTGGCTGGTGTTGCTGCAAATTCAAATTGAGCAACTTCTGGAGGGCTATGGATTTCCCATTCCATAGTATACTGGCTGTGCAAACTTTACACTGGATAATTAATTGGCAATTTTGTATGTTGTTAGTAAAAGAAAAATTAAGTTCTAATTTTCTCAAAACATATTTTCTATGTGTGTTCCAAAGGCCTTTTGTGTTATACTATAGCAGAGTTTGTACTCTATTCTACAAAGAGGGAATTTTAAAAATGTTACTGGCTGGTTCAGTATACCACTTTTGTCTCTCCTTTAATTAGTTGGTCTGTAGCAAGATTTTCTTATTTTATTCTGTAATTATGTGATACAGTGTTGGTGAGCATGCCTTCTGTAGCTATGTTGTATTTATAATTATTCCTTAGTAAGAATGTGTTTTGAGACTTTGTAATTTTCAGTTTGCTATTCAGTTAGGTGATAATATTTAATTCAACTGTGGATTTCTGCTCTGTTTAAGTGATTGTGCACCTAATCACCAAAAATTTATAATGTGCATATGTTTATTTTAAAAATACAACATGTACATTTATCAAGAAATCTGAGATGTAGAATTTTTGGCAGAAGTGTTTTTAGTGCGCCTTAAAAGAGAAATGTAATATAGTTTTTAAAAGATCTTACTTTGCACTAGGGTTGCCAAATGCCCCATTTTATTTCCAGTTATGGCAATTCCTTAGAATATAATGAATTCCCCTTACTTTGAAATACCCTGGCTTCACCGATCTTTTTTTCATTTCTATTGGTTCATACTTATTTATAATTTATTTAATCATACTTTATTCAATCCCGCATTAAGAACTTACACAATAAGCTTGGCTAAAATATAGCTGACTGCATTATCGTGTAGAATGTTGTACAAAAGTAGCTTATTTTATCTTAAAATGAGACCCAATGCAGGCATAGAATATAATATTCCTCTGCTTCCTTTGGTTGAGGCAAAGACCAAATATAAGAAGAGGGGTTTGAAGGCTGTTCAGTGTTCACAACAATAAATACTTTAATCTCCTTTACCTGCATCATTACAAAATAAATCTACAAAATAAAGCTTTGGATATATTGCACCATTTTTTCTGGTAATCTTACAATCCAGAACTATAGCTAGATATTCCAATCTGTTCTAATTCTTGTTTAGCCGGTTTGTATGATTTGTAACGAATACCTGAAGTGATGATAAGAGTAAATTTGTTTTTTATTTGAAAAAGGTTTATAAATGAATGTTTCAATCAGCACTTTGGATAACTTCAAAACTGAGATACATAGGAAAAAAAATTCTTTTTTTATCACAATTCATGAGTAAAAAATGCTGTTCCGCTTACATGACTGAGTATTGAAGGTACAGTTAACTGACAGAGAACTGGAATTAGTGAAATACAATTACATTATTATACACTAACTATTTGTGTATGGTACGGCAATTTTTAATACATTCATTTCTTAAATAAATATATGTTGATCTTTTTTAGGAAAATTCACCAGAAAAAAGTTGATGTCTGAAAAAGCATAATAAAATTCCACTCCTTTTATACATCTGTAAAAGGGCAGGGTCCAAATCACAGTCACATATATCACCTTAACTTTATTTGAGACCTCCCTTGATATTTTGGGTTTATCTATCATTAGATGGATACATATACAGGCAGTCCTCAATTTACAACCAGTTGAGCTCAACATTTCTGTTGCTAGGTGAGACAGAAGTGAGTTTTGCCCCATTTTACATTCATTCTTGTCACGGCTGTTAAGTAAATCACTGTAGTTAAGTTAGTAACATGATTGTTAAGTGAATTTGGCTTCCCCAATGACTTCGCTTGTCAGAAAGTCGCAAAAGGTGATCACATGACCCCGGGGCACTGCAACTGTCATAAATACATGCCAGTTGCCAAGCGTCTGAATTTTGTTCATGTGGCAATGGGGATGCTGCAACAATTGTGTGGAAAATGGTCACATGTCACTTTCTTCAGTGCCTTTATAACTTGGATCTGTCACTAAATGTTGTAACTCAAGGACTACCTGTATTTAGCCACTGAAAAATGGTCCTCAGATTAAGGAAATATGGTGTTCGTGAACCACTGTTTTATAGCAGCATGGCTTAAATTCAAGAATATCTGTATTAACTCTAATCTACTTAAGGTGAGAAATTCCGATTTGTGATTTCTAGCTGTAAAAAATACAAATGAAGTGCCATTACAAAATGCATTAGATCTGAGTGAATTGTAGGCTACCACCTAGTTTTACGGCTATGATTGTTTGACCCAGGCTGAGGCGACGTATTTTGGGGGGGGCAGGTTATTAACTTTAAATTACATGCTAATCACAGCCTATGAATTCAGATAATATACAAATGCTGTAAAATAAAAGAAATGAATATACTGAAACAGTACCATCAATTTCATTCCTGCTCATTTTGTATCACCAGCAGTCTTCTTACAGCATTTTCTAGAAAGTCTGTAACTCAAGAGCCAGCCGGAAAAGGTAAGAATTATTTGCAATAGAAAAATTATTCACCTCCAAACTGTGCAGAGTTCTGGTATTTCCAGCTGAATGGTATCTTCAAAACAGTTTCTCCTGAACTGCAGCTGAGCAAGAAAGTGTAGAAGCCCCGCTACTAAAGAGAGAAAACGTTCTGAAAACACCTCACATTCTAAATACAATATAAAGGATACACATCAAAATGAACTAAACGCAAAGGGGCTGCTGAAGACATTGTTCTTCAACAAGGTCTTCAAGGCTTTCTGAAAGCTGAGCAGGAACAGGTCTAACCTAAGATTGGGCAGTTTTCAATTTATTTATTTATTTATTTATTTATTTATTTATTTATTTATTTATTTAATCGAATTTATATGCCGCCTCTCTCCCG
>JANHFR010002117.1:60771-76649 GCA_032468015.1 Mimophis mahfalensis | reverse complement strand
GATGTATACACATCCAAAATGCTACACATTAACATGAAAACAATTTACTCACCCTCTACATTTCGGAACATAACAGCAAAAAGGCATATTTAATCAAGGACTGAAGGAGAAACTGTTGGGTTTCTCTGGAATATTTCTCCTGAGGAGCTCCAACATGGCCGGCCGCACAGGAATTGTTATGACTACTAACGTCGACATCTTGATGACATCACGGCCTGGTGGAAAGGCTTTCCATTTTAGAGGGTGGTGGCTGAGCCTCTGCTCTGAGTTTCCACCAGAATATTTCTCTAGGGGGAGTGGGGAGCTCCAACTTCCAACACCTTAATGGGACTTTGAGACATTATGTAAATACAGTGTTTTAGGGAGAAAATATAATCGAAAACATTATGAATGTTAATTACTATTTGATATAATGGGACTATTAGATCAAGTTTCACTCTCATAATTTCATTTATTCATTTGTTTGTTTAATTTATATGACTCCCCATCTGAAGTAAATGACTCTGGGCACTTAATAATATTGTTTTTAAAATTGCTAACAAGATAAGTTTATTTTTTTTAAATATACTGCATATTAAGCTAGAGACAATATACAGTAATTGATATTTTTATAAATTTGCTGTTCCTTTGTCTATGTAATTGTACTTCTTTCATCTTTAAGATAATGATGGAGGGAGATCTTCGGAATATTATTATCTTCAATGCTTCTAAAAAGGAAATTTTTACTATGAACAGTGGTTATAGGATTTTACAAAAAAAACTTCGTAGTTACTGGAAAATACAGAGGTAGGTGGAATTCATCATATTTTGTCTTTTGTGAAATCTTTAATTCTGATTGATACACACACACACACACACACACACACACACACACACACACTGGTATATACATAATAAATTAATATACATGTCATAAAGTTTTCCTTAAAACAGATTGCATTTCTTTTTTGATTTTTTAAATGGTAGAATAAGATTTCTTGTTTACTTGTTCCTAGCTTAAAAGATGAAATCACTTCAGAGAAACTTTCAGGAGTAAAACTGTGGATTACCGCAGGACCCAGAGAAAAATTTACAGCTGCTGAAGTATGTGCTAGCATTAAATAAATTATCTGTTTATTGTCCAGGGGTTAATTATATCTTAAATATTAAATATTTATCATAAGATTTATATTTTGTCGAGAAACAAAATGGTTCTCCATGTACATTTTGGTATGTGCCAAGGAACAGATTGTTTATTAGCTTGTAAATTTCTCTTTGACTTGACCAAGAAAAAGGTATGAAACCAACTTTCTATTAATATTAGTTTTCTTCTGCTTTTTTTCCTTCTCAGTTTGAAGTTCTGAAGAAATATCTAGAAAGTGGTGGGAACATCTTGGTGATGCTGGGCGAAGGTGGTGAATCTCGTTATGATACTAACATCAATTTCTTATTAGAAGAGTTTGGGATCATGGTCAATAATGGTAATAAATTTCATTAAAAAGAATTGCTACTTTTACAGTTATTCAGAATGTATCTAGACTCCTAGTTCAAGATAGAAAACAAATTACAATTCAATATCTATTTCATCTTTTATATTTTCACATCCAGACTAATAATGTTGATCTGAAAAAGAGTGGTAAATTTGGTTATAGTTTTGACAAGTGTTTTTATTCTTAATATCTGTTGATTTGGGAAATAATCCTGTTTAAGAACATATACCTATCTTTATGTGACTTTTTCATTGCATTGATTTTATATTATTTCAATTTATTGCCTGCTTTCCCTTATGTTGTGGTAAACCACTTAGAGATACCACTGTATGGTAAACTGTGATGACTCTTCTTAATTGTACTTATTTAGTTTTGTATATTAACTATAATCTAATTTTTTTGTATTTTTTAATGATTTCTATAAACTGTCAAGAATCTGACTTCAGGCAGTTAGATACATTTTAGGAATGAATGAAACAAACGTAGGAAGCAATAAGTAAATGTATTAAAGGAATAATATTAAGTTTACATCCGAGTATGTCATATTTGTTATGGTTGCACTCCTAATAATTGGACAGTATAATTTTTAGTTAAACATATGTTACTATACTGCCTTTGTTGCTACGGCTGTTCCATTTGGGCTATAACTTTTCTACATATTAAAATATCAGCAACCTATTCCACTTTCCATACATACATAATATGCATGAGATAACAGAAGGGCCCTGGTTTATAGTGATTAGCATGCCAAACTGCAGTGTGCTTGGAATAATAGCAGTGCCCAGAGCATGAAAGCAATAAAAGACAGCTATTAAAGTAGACCTATTAAAGAGAGTCCCTGTGCCACTGCACCTCTCTCATTTAGTTTAACTGTGCATTTTTACTTTGCTAGAATTGTATATCTACTGCTGACCATAGAATCATGCTTCGAAATGGAATTAATTATGGCCATGAAATGGAATCTCTATCTTGAAGCATTGCACTTCAGTAACTATTTGTTTTTCTTTCTTTTAAGATTCTGTGGTGAGAAATGTGTATTATAAATATTTCCATCCTAAAGAAGCCTTGGTATCTAATGGAGTTTTAAATCGGTAAGTCGTTTGTGGATAATTTCAGGCAGATTTTATTTAAATTATTGTATTATAAAATATTAATCTCAGTTGATTTTGTATTTCCCCAAATAAGGGAAATCAGCAGAGCTGCAGGAAAAACAGTGACTGGGATAATAGATGAAGATACTGGGGGAAATGATTCTCAGTAAGTATCCTGTTTGCTACATTGCGTATGCTGTATTTTTAAAGTGAGAGACCATTTTTATAGGGAAGTATTGTTACAATGTATTGTATTTGGAAATGGACAATGCTGCAATGTTTTAAAATTGGCAATGACATTCTTTACATCCTTTTTCTAGGGCTCTCACTTTTGTATATCCATTTGGTGCTACATTAAATGTGATGAAACCTGCAGTGGCTGTTCTGTCTACAGGCTCTGTCTGTTTTCCTCTTAATAGACCCATTTTGGCTTTTTATCCTTACAAGGTACATTACTGTGTTACAACTTCTGTCCAATTTTAGTTCTTTATAATGAAATATATTTCCTCTGTATTTTGCCATTTAAAAATAGTATGACGTGATTTCAAACAAAAGGATATTAAGGATATACTACTACTTGCCCACCTGATTTAGCAGTTGTCTCTATGTTGATTAGTGGTTCTCTTTATTATATCACATATTATAAAAAATATACCCGACTTTTAAAATTGAATTAACTTAATCTAGATAGCATGTTTTAGATCTTCCCTTAGATACTTATAGTTCATACATGTGCTGTCCTACATTTATTATTTGATAGACTCAAGGTGGCAAATTAGCAGTATTGGGATCGTGTCATATGTTCAGTGATCAGTATTTGGAAAAAGAAGAAAATACCAAAATCATGGTGAGTCATTGTTTAAACTTATAATCTTATGTCTTTTCAAATGAAAGATTATTTAAAAAATTTTTTCTGAAGCTCATTGTAACACAGTGAGTCTAAACCAATGCAGGTAGAAAGATATGCTGCTTTATGCTTTCCTTCAGACCTTTTTTTAATGTGTTCATGAATGCCTGCATGAATTTATGAAACTTATATACTGCTTCAATGAAATATACTATCTTCTTGTTCTTTTTTGATACACTGATGCTAAGCCAGCCAATTTTTGTGTTACATTTTTTCTTGAAAACCATTTTTTCTTTGTCCTTGACAGTTACAGTTACTTTAATTAGGGAAAATGCATTTAATGCAGATACAATATTTTTCAGGCAATTTAAGGAACTTTAAACACTTAATACTTGATTGCTAGGTCATACACTAATTCACTAATACAATAAAAAAAGTTCTAAAGCCCATTAAAAGTAATTAAACTTTCAGAGAGATAAAGGGAATGAAGGAATTGAATTGTAGGGCTAGATTTTTAATGATAGTTGTTTAAATGCTTTACAAATCTAACAGATATCTGTGGTTTCTTAGGAAGTACTTTTCCAGTGGCTTACAACAAATGACATTCACTTAAATCAGATAGATGCAGAAGATCCAGAAGTAAGTGTATACTGTATGTGTATATATTGATGTATATAAGCTTTATTGCACAAGCCATAAGTTGCTGTAAAATATTACAAAAATTAAATTCATAAGGCATCAGGTAATGGAAGTGACAGATCACTTTTGTCATAAACAGAAATAAGTTTGAAGAAGCAAGATACAATTTTTTTCAGATAAATATTTGAAATTTAAAATTAGTAAAAAAATAGTACTTACATGTGATTTTTCTTTTTAGTGTAATTCTAAGCCTTAAAGAAATTAAGGCTATAGATCTAATGAATAAACTTCAGGTAAAAATGTAATTCCTACTGGTCAGTTAAAGGAAGGTATCAAAGGCTAATTAAAAAAAGAACATAGGTATAGGTAATCAGCTTGACAAATACCTACATTTACCTCTAGCCATAATTCCTTAAAATAACTGATCAGCAGAATCAAACAGGAGGCTATAAGAACTGCTTAAAGGCATATTGATGCATACTGTGCAGACCGTAGAACATCCCTTGGCAACATTCTGTGAGATGGAGTCAGGCTGAACTGATAATAACAGCTGGAGGACGGAATGGAAATCGCAACTCCTGCCAAGCCTTATCCTAGTAGAAGTAATACAAAACAACATGATTCACCATGTGAATTGTTCCTCCGCTGCAGAAGTACAACTTTCCCTCAAGCTGAACATGTCAATATCTCCCCTCAGTAACATTGGTGGGAGGACATTAACTTTGATCAAAGAAAACCTCTCCTGAATTTGAGTTTGTTACTTGGTTGAAGTATTTTACTGGATAGAATAGATGAGTAGATCTGCTCAGAAACATAGACAAAGATGATAGGTCAATTTATATGTTAAATCCAGAGCAGGCTATTTAAGAGTGGATAGTACTTATTCAGAGCTCTTGAGAACCCAAAGAATTTTAGTCTCAGAATGCCTGGTTTCAAGAGGAATTAAAGTTCTCAACCAGTATTAGAGGAGCTAGCCCAGTGGGAAAGAAGAGTAAATTAAGCCGGTCAGAAAATGTCCAAGACAATGTTTTAGTAATATGGGTTTGAACCAGAGTTGGTATTCAGCCAGTTCCGACAGGTTCTGGAGAACTGGTAGCGATAATTTTGACTGGTTCAGAGAACTGGCAAATACCACTTCTGATTGGCTGACACTGGCAAATACCACCTCTGATTAGCTGACAGCATAGCCACGCCCACTAAGCCACACCTACAGAACCAGTAGTAAAAAAAATTGAATCCCACCACTGGTTTGAACTGACTTTACGATGTCGTACCATATTAGATTAGATGGTAAGATGGTCCTTAGAATTTGGGACTGTTCCCTTTTTGAGAAGAATTGCCTGAATTGGTCCATCTGAGCTCCAAAAAGAAATTCAACATGCCACTCCTTATTGAAATGTTATAATTTCCATGGCCAAAGTTCAATACAGGTAGTCCTTGATTTACAACCATAATTGAACCCAAAGTTTATGTTGTTAGGTGAGAATTTGTTAAGTGAGTTTTGCCACATTTTATGATATTTTTTGCCACAGTTAAGTGAATCACTGCAGCTGATAAGTTAGTAACTGGGTTGTTAAGTGAATCTGGCTTCCCCATTGACTTTGCTTGTGAGAAGTGTGCAAAAAGTGATCACATGACCTTGGGATACAGTAATGGTCATGAGTATGAACTAGTTGCCAAGCATCTGAATTTTGATCACATGATCATGGGGATGCTGCAAAGGTTGTAACTGTGTAAAACAGTCATAAGTCACTTTTACAGAGCCATTGTAACTTTAAACTGTCACTAAGTGAACTATTGTAAGTTAAAGACTACATGAATTTTGTTATGATCTTTGAACTAATTTAGATTATATTGAAAATATATAGTCAGATTCATAAAAGTATAATAATAACTTGTCACAGTTTAAGTAAAAAGTTTTATTTGATTAAGCAAAATATATAATTGTGCTTTATCTCAATGTTCAGTGCTTCCCTTTCACTACCACCTTTCCAAGTTGGATTTCACAACAAAAAAATAAAATAATTTTTACAATCAGTAATCCAAAATATCAAAGTATTTTGTTATTTAAAGTAGTTTGTTATTCGAAAGTTTTGCATTAGTATTTGCTCATAGTCTAAAGATGGAACAGATTGGTTTTGAATTCAGGTAGTCCTCAAATTGCAACCATTTGTTTAGCAACCATTTGAAAAATGTCACTTATAACCAGTCTTTGCACTTAGGACTGTTGCAGCATCCCCACAGTCATGCAATCAAAATTTGGGTACATGGCAACCAACATGTAGTTACAATGGTTGCGGTGTCCCAGGACTATGTGGTTTGTCATTTATAACTTTCCCAGGTATTTTCCCACAACCATAATCAGTGGGGAATTTGGATTTGCTTCATGAACATGTGATTCAGTAAAGAACTGCAGTGATTTGCTTAAGATACATGGGAAAAAATATTGTAAAATCGGGTGTCCTTCACTTAACAACTGTCTTGCTTAGCAACAGAAATTCTGGTCTCAGTTGTGACTGTAAGTCTAGGATTACCTGCATACTGCTAAGTTTAGCATCTTGGCAAGAAATTAGACTTATTTCATATTTGCATATCTTCATTGTATATTAGATACGTAAATATCTTAACACCTAACAGCTACTTTGCTCTGTTTTTCAGATTTCTGATTATACAATGCTTCCTGATATAGCCACTTTGTCAGAACGATTACGAGTTTGTCTGCAAGAGGGAGATGAGAATCCACGAGACTTTACAACACTGTTTGATATGTCTATTTATCAACTAGATACTACAGCACTTCCGAAAATTATTAAGTCAGCATCTGAGAGTATTAGTTATTCTTAAAATAATAGCTTATTTTTAAAAAATACAGTAACAAATTGGATATAAATATTGCATGCATTGGCATAGAAATCTCAAATCTACAATGTATATACAGTATAATTGTGGTCTATTTTGGATAGGTGGCACTGAAAATCATAATATACAGAAAACGCTCAAGAAAGCAAACAAATAAGCTAGTGGACTTCCATGTATGCACCAGAATGTTTTAAAGTTATAAGAGTTGAGCTATATCATCCCAGATCCAGAAAGAGGAGCAAATAATAATGGGATGTGCCAGGAAAGTTGCTTTTTCTCTTCTGTAGAGAAGATTGTGTTTCCCAGCGGCATTGTGAGAAGAGTCCTGGATCTATGGTTCTTCTTGCTGTGCTACTTGTTGCACTGATATCCATGTTTCCTCAGTGCAACAAGTAGCACAGCAATCTCTTCTTTGTTTATACACCTGCCTAAGAATTAGTTGTATCTTTTTTAAAACCAAAACTTCCCATTGGTGATTCATTAGCCAGTTTATATCATGTTTATTCTAAGGATTATCATTTCTGGACTATGGCCTTAATATATAACACCCTTTTTCTTACCAACCAATAGCACTTCATTGCTTAAGTTCTATATAAGTTTCTATTTCTTTAGAAGTATAGATTCTGATTCAAAAATAGAATACTTTCAATTGTATGGGTCAAAATATTAACCTTATGTGAAATCCACAGGGTTATTGCCGTATAGTCCTAATAAGAGTTAAAGTTGGCCCATGCAGTTTTGTAGAACTTAATCCCTAATAGTTATGTTTAGGAGTATATTTTCAGTAATATGTTCCCTGTTATCAATTTGATGTTTTACATTTATTATCAGATTATTTAGGCTAACTGTATTCTACAGGTCTTATGAACAGCTGAATGTGAAATACGAACCGCTTCAGCTAATTCAACCACAGTTTGAAACACCTTTACCTGCCCTTCAGCCAGCAGTGAGTAACAGTGTCATTTGTTGTTACTACAATAAAATAAGTGTATACGGAAAACAAGTATTTTGATTCTGGATTTGATTCATTAGCAAAAAAATAGCCAGTGTACATTAGTTAAATTAAGAGGTGAGTATTACAAAGGATGGATAGGGGGCACATTATAAGACATTGGAATACCTGTAGTAAAGGTGAATCAAGTGTTTGAGAGAAAGGCTAAAATTTCAGATAAAGGCTAACAGAAATAGTGATTTTTAGTAGGTTATAAAGAGAGAGCCAATTGCTTTCTCGTGGACATTAAAATGCTTTGATTAGTATCCTACACCAATATTCCATTTTTTTGAATAAATAAGGACAAACCAGACACTTTTCTTTTACCTTTTTGTGTATTAGGTTTTTCCACCAGCCTTTAGAGAGTTGCCTCCTCCTAGCCTGGACTTGTTTGATTTGGATGAAACTTTTTCTTCTGAGAAAGCTCGACTTGCCCAAATAACAAACAAGTGTAAGTAGTTCAAACATTTGTGGTGAGTTTGCTAAGCTAATTTGCAGAATGGTTGAATACTTCAGCAACTTGAATCCTCCACAATGGGCTATGATTTCAAACTAAGGCTGGCCGAATTTGGATTTATAATTTTCTGTTATTTTCTCTAGAATTGTTAATTTATGAATAATGAATATGGAGGGTTATCCAAATAACAATTTCTCCATGTCTGGGTTTATGATAGAAGTAATTTTGTCCCATTGTTTTAACAGTTTATTTTACGGACCCTATAGGGGCTTTAGCATTGCTATATTTGATACAAAAAGTCCATTTTGAAAATTTGCAATTGGAAAAGAAAGTATGAGGAACAAAGCCATAAATTCTTGATCATGAGAGGAGACTTTCCCACAAACTTACACATGGAAATTCTGTTATCTCTACTTTGAGAGAGATCAATAGGGTTGTTAGACCACTTTGGGCTTTTAAGATGATCAGAAGCATTGTACTGTAGCTAGACCACCTATTTAAGAGAAATGTGAAGTATTGGCAGGTGGTACATCTGTTATTGTATTCAATTTGGCCTTTGGTTTAAAGTACCCTTTTATTGATTTAGTCCTTAGTTTTAAAATCTCTAGCAAAGTGATTCCTAATTCACATAATTTCTTAACATCTATCAGGACTTCTATTAAATCTTTCAGGCATACATTTTAATTCATTTTTAAATGTAACTGTATTTGCACTATAAGTCCCATCATTTTTTTTAAAAAATGGAATTATATTAATAAATGAAACCTGGTTCTGATAGTAAATTACATTTGGTTATGAATTGCTTTTAAAATATGAAAGAAACTGGAATAATGAGACACTATAAGCCTAAATTACTATACAATATTGGGACATTATTTCTGTGATAATAGAAAAATCAGTATAATAAAGATAGATTATTGATAGGATTCAGAGAAAACTCATATAAAATTATGGCAATATATGATTAGTGTTATAAACAAAATAAATAAAATGTGTTAGAAACAAACAGAGATAAACTATTATACGTGGAATTGCATGTTATTACTTGTATGTAATAAATACAACAGAAGAAAATATATTTCATTATGGCATTCCATTAGATCCTCTAGTTTATTTTTCAATTGTACAAATTAATTTGTTCAACAAACTCATAAGCAATAAGTTTTTAAAATAGTTTTGTATGCAAAATATGAAAGATTGTTGATGTTGCTGTCAGTAAAATACTGAAGTTGCAAAATACATAATAATTTGTCATTATAGCAAAGTCCATAATTTATAAGTGGTTGAAAATAGATGAAATATATAATTATTTAGGCTTTATTGAATTTTATGAAACTTATTTCAGACTGCCTTTCAGCCAAAATTCAATAGCAATTTCAGCTTACCAATTATTTCTATAATTGCTTATAAGTAGACCTGTTGCTCAAAGCAACAAATGTGTGAACATTGGATGGAATGACAGATAACACTTATTAATGTATTATATGAAAAAAAAAAACCAGTTGCTGTTGACTATCTCTTTCATTATAGAATTATGCCAATGTTTTTTATCTATATATATAAAAGACAATTGTGTGTTTGTGTATGCTCTGTATACATTCTCAACCAAACTTGCCATGCATGTAGCTTACCCAACTGGGACAAACACTGGGGGTTTCACACGTCTTTGGGGTGTCTGAACCCCCTAAAATGACTGAAGTGCTGACCCCTGCACTGTGGAGATACTGCCAATGCTGTCACAGTACTCCATAAGGGGCTCCAGAGAGCAGCATCAGGCAAAGTTTGGCTCATGTGCAGAACAGGCCACCAGTATGGAGGCCTTTTGAAATGGAGACTGCCTGGGATGAGGTGAGGGCTGATCAGGGAAGGAAGAGGCAGCAAAAGATGATATGGAGGCCTTTTGAAACGGGGGCTGTGGCTATCCATGCACTCACCACAATGACCTTATGCTGGGATGAGGTGAGGCCTTTTGAAACCTTAGGCCAGGATGAGATACAGGAACATAGCAGGCAGCGGCAGAGGCAGCTGGCTTCAGGATGACTATACCCAGACAAACCCGGGTAATCAGCTAATCAATTATAAAAACAGATGTTTCAGACAACTTTCTTTATGGTCTTCAGAAGATGAGGCATTATAAATTCTTTCTAAAAATAGGTAACATGACTCCAATTAATGTTTGCATCTATGTGTAGTAATACTTCTTTTTATTTTTACTAGGTACTGAAGATGATCTTGAATTCTATGTCAGAAAATGTGGTGACATCCTAGGGGTAACTAATAAACTGCCAAAGGAACAGCAAGATGCCAAGCATATACTGGAGCATATTTTCTTTCAAGTGGTGGAGTTCAAGAAGCTAAATCAGGTAATTATTAAACATTTTCCTTCCAGCCATATATAATGGTTTTACAGGTGGTCCTCATTTAACAACTACTCTTCAGCAAACCATTCAAACATATGATGGCGCTGAACGTGTACTAGTAACCACCGATCCTTGTAACTTATGGCTGTCTCGTCCCCATGGCCACATGATCGCAATTTGGCATCTGGCTCACAATTATGACTTTAAAGCATCCCATGGTCATGTGATTGTGGTTTGTGACCTTCCCTGATGTCTTCTGACAAAAAGTCGATGTGGAAGCTGTTGAAAAGTCACAAATTGCGGTAATCTGACACATGTGATCGTCAGTGATAGCAGTGGGACAGCCAGAATTGCCACTGCTAAGTGGTATGGGCATGTGGCTTTTCAATTTAAGAGCTTATTTGTCACTTAACAATGTATGCCCAGCCCAATTAATGACATTAACTGCGGACTCTCTGTACAGGAAAATATAAAATTAGATTGCAGGGAAATTGGATATCTTACTGATCTTAGCATGCTAGTTTGGAAGTAGCATAATAAAATCATACAAATATAGTTTTTAAATTAAGAATATTGAAATAATACTTCCTGAGGATTTTTTAAGGTAAAGATAATTGTGCATTCTTGTTTCTATAAAACAGCAATTATCTATGATCTAAATCTTATGCCTAATGGATCAGTGCAATCCATCTCCTTAGGTTCTGTGGCTCAATATTAACAGTCTTCTCCCCACCCCCAAAATAATTGTGAGTGTGTATATATAAGAGTATGTCCATGAGGTATTTTTATGGTTCATTTAACCCTTAATTGGAAGAAATGCAGGGATGGTGATCATTGAGTATGTGGGAATTAAAAGACATTTTACTTTTTGCTGATTTTTCAAATCATTGTACATGGCCACATTTCTTTTTGTAGTACAAACAACTCCCAAGAAACCATTTAAAGTTATGTGGCCCAAAGGAAGTTGCATACAGTTGAACGTATGTTCCCATATAGACTGCATTTTTATATTTCTTCCTTCCTCTTCAAATTTCACACCTAACTCTGGTGCATAAACCAGACTGCATTTTTCATCATGACTGCAAACTAGATAGAAATAAGATAATGAGATTTTAATCTTAGCACATTATTCTGCACCAAGATTATCTCTTAAAAGAGGGAGATGATGATTTGAGAAAACCTGAAGGATATGTCTAATTCCTTTACCATTTTGTGTTTATAGTATTTATGCCTGGTTACATCAGAATATTTCAGGTAGTTTTCATGAAGTATTTCACAACTGAACATAATGTAATACAGCTCTGATGCTATGAAAGCAGCCGTATACCACACAAAGTACACACTACCAGGATTTTATATGATACATCCAGAAGTGGCTCATGTTATGCAAAAAGTCTAATCTCTCGAGGGTCTCCTTATGAAGGTTGTTCTCTCTTCAAAAAGCAAATGCTGTACTGCAGTGTTCCTCAAAATAGTTCTATGTACATTGATTTCTATGACTAGGGAATATTCAGAATTTTATAGGCACTACAGTACAGAGAAAAAACAAAGGTAGTTAATAGGATGAACTGAGTTGCTGATGAAGAATCTATTCTTGTGTACTAAACTCAATTTCAGATAATAAAAATATTTTCCAATGATTTCTTTAAATCTAGGAATGATGTATGATGTACTTTAATATTTTTTTCTCTTCTGAAAGGAACATGATATTGATACAAGTGAAGGATTCCAGGGTGGTTTCTAATAAATCCGAAGTATAAACAGTGTCTCCTTTTTCGAAGAAGAGGAATCATAATTTATTGAACAAGCACATGACAATTGACTGTTATCTGCCAACTTTCTATATCGACACTATGTTGTAAATACGTATATTACCTAAAATTTTGAATGAGAAACTGTTTTAGAGGCAGTAATTTTGATTTATATATATATATATATATATATATATATAAATATTGTATATGTAATGTATTTTTTAAATAAACCATTTGTACAATTTGACATTCTTGTTTCTGATTAGTTTGTTCTCTAAAGATTGTTTTGAACAACATAAATACGTATAATGGCTAGGGAAATATGATAGTGATTAGTTATTGCAAGACATGAAACATAGATGGAATTCCATGAATTAGGAGTTTTTAAAGGCTTCTATTCAGGTACAACTTCAGATGAGGAAGTCTGTTCAGCAATTCATGATCAGAAAGGCCTTTAAGTAGTTTAGCTTTAGGGATAGCTGTATTACAATTTGTACGTGATTGTTAAAAACAGATCAAGGATATTTTCATTTTGAGTTAGAATGAGGTCAGTTAAAATCTCAGGTTAAACACAATTCAAATAAGGTCAAGTAACTACCTAAGCTGTTTTTTAAAATGTTGATAGAAAGATGTGCAGTTGAGTTATACCAAGCTTTTTAAAAGCGGAAGAGTAAGCGATTAATGTAGCCAATTTCTAAGCACAACAAAATGTTAAAATTCAGCACTGACTTCGATAATGGAAGTAGCTGATTGAATCTCAGAGGAAAAAAATAAACTGATTTCCACACATAATAAGCACTGCTTTTGTTCTGTTTGGTAACTTTATTTATAGGAACAAGGTATAGTCTTTCAATTCCATTTATTCATGCTCAGCCTTCTATAAAAACTTATTTCAAGGAAATGGAAACAACTCATACTACTGACAGGTGGACCAGTAGGAGAAAAAACTATGTACAGGTTTGTATTCTGCTTCCTGCAAAAGTCAGGCTTTGGTTTAGGTTTCCAGCAAGCATAAAGAACCCATTTCACTTTGTACACCATAAACAAATCATGGTTTGACAATGTCATCAGGTGATCCATGTTGCCGAAAGTACAGGAAAAAAGAGGAACCTGCTATAACTGCCCTACTACTGGACTAATCCAATTTAACAATTGGATCTTTGTGGATTTAAGAGTCTATTTTCAGTGGATTACAACACAAACATTGATGCCCCTTCAACTTTTATTTCTCTCTACATACTAGCCCTGTCCACCCATAAAGAACCTAATCTGAACAGAGTCTCAGAAAACATTTAGTTTGATACCACTTTAGCAGTAACTAAGTTCATACAATGTGAATCATAATTTATTCATTAATCTGCAACTAGATCTATGTATTGTGCTAGATCAAACCAAGTTGTGGCCAAGGATAATGTATGAACTGACTCAACATATTCCTTAAAGTCTTTTTGGATTGCTTGCTAATAATCAGGATAAAGCCAGTTCAGAGATTGAGAATTATTTACTGCAATAAAAGTTGCTCCAAAGCCATAACTGAGACAAACCCACTTATAAATAGGAGGAGCTATTATACACAGCTGAGATCCCTGGATTTAGTTCTAGTGATTCCTAAGAGTAAAAAGTAGGGACTAAACGTACTAGCATCTCAACCCGGTTTGGAATAGCAAAATATTTATTCACATTTCAACCAACAATCCCAAAACCAACCCCCACAAAGACTAGACAACTGATTATTACTAATGCATATGAATTAATATTTCACCTGATTAAGATGAGCTATTTTTACACCAATATTTTCCGTAGCTCATGGCTCATGTTTCAACTCTTCACATCAACTATAGTGGAAGAAGACATTCGGTGCCATTCAGAGAATGGGAAAAAAGCTATATTGTAATATAGATGTTTTGCATTTTTCAATAAATCTGGTTTCCTTTTCTTAAATGTGGGCGCTCAATTACTAAATTATTTGCTATCATGCACAGATCCTTAAATATAAAAAGATGAAGTCACTTTCAGTTAATGTCTGTGACACAATATCTTATCAGACTGACTTTTTTTGGGGGGGGGGGTCACTTGTCAGCAGAAAGGACAGCAGGAAAAGTATCAGCTGGCTTCATTGATGGATCAGCTGGCATAGCAAAATGTGACCTCTCCAGAGATGGTGTATCTGTTTTCATGCAACCGAGAGAGCTACTATCTTCTAAGCTTGCTTCAAGAGACAGAGAATTATCCACAGTGGGTTGTATTCCAGAAATCTCCCATATTGGTGGCTGCAGTGGTTTCTTGAAAATCACATCATCATTCATTTCAGAACTTTTTAATGTCATGTGTTCAGTTAGTACAGGGGTCTTGTCTTCTCTGCATGGTGTAGATGACTTAGTATCATGGTACGTGTTCACTAAGGAATTTGTTTTGCTGTTATTAGCAGAACTCAAATTAGACAAGTCAAAGGTAGATGGTTGCAATGGGGTTTTACAAAAAGGTGTCCCACTGTCACATGACGTTTGCAGGTCTCCCTTCATGCTACCTGAAGAAGATTCCGTAACCTTGCCATTTAGAGTAGTCCCTTTACTGTCCCAGTCATCTGACTTGGGAGCATGATTCATGTCCAGAAATAAGCTGCTCCCTGGAGAGTTGCTACTGGTAGAAGCACTCATCAGAAATCCATTGTCTAATATGTCTTTCAGGGAGGAAGTACTATGACGGCCTTGAGAAGACATCTTCTAGTTCAGAATCCTAGGAGTACCTGATAACAAAGATAACCATGTTAACATTAAATATTGATATGGAGTTTTCAAATTTCATTTTTTTCTGTGCTGGTCATCAGAAAAGTTCTAGTAGATTTAACATGGCAAGTCCAACTTGATTGGAAGGAGATATGGGAGCCAAAGTGGTAAGAGAAGTGATAAATTATCTTTCCATTATTATAGGAATTATATGTTTGTGATTCTAGAACCAACTAACTAACTCTAGAACCAACTTACTGTTGTTCTAAGCAATGCAAACCCTAGTATTTTAAAAGTTGTTTAGCACTGGTGTAAGCATAACACTGGGGGCGAGAGCTCTAATGAGCAGGCATATGCATGGAATGAGGGCTGTTGCTGAGCACATTGTAAGCCACCCAGAGTCTTCGGAGAAGGGCGGGATATAAATGGGATTAAAAATAAATTGCTGACTCTAAATTGCTTGGAGGGTGGTTAAAAGCACTGTGAAGCGGTATATAAATCAAATGCTATTGATATTGCTCTTACAGTGGTCCCTCTACTTACAAGCTACTCGACACACTAATTTTTTGAGTTACGAGGAGAAAAAGTGGCCACGCCCTTCCGAATTTTTTCGCTATCCGAGTGAAAATGGGGGGGGGGAAGGAGCACGGCAGCGGCAGCAGTAGCCACCGCGCCGCTACCGCCA
>JANHFR010002115.1:110160-122186 GCA_032468015.1 Mimophis mahfalensis | reverse complement strand
TGGGCAGCTCTTCCCCACCCACCCACTCTTACCCAGCCCCACTGTGCTTGCATTGTGCTTGTTGGCTACCAGCATGCCCTTTGTGTACCCTTTCCCACCCAGCAACTGTCACTCCAAACCCTGCTGCACTCCTGTGGAATGTGGAATGTGAGAATGACAGAGGGAAGAGATGCTGTCTAGGGAAAGATCAGATAAAAAAGAAGCCCACAACTGAGTAATGGATGGAGAAAGATACTTTAGAAGGATCTGCCCCAACCAATCAGGTGCTAATAAGATACAGTGGGAGATTTGTATTTTTTTACTTGCAAGATTCTGTTAATTTAGCCTTATAATAATAATATAATAATAATGCTTTTTTTCTTGAGTTTCCTGTCTGGTCTACTAGGGAGGATGACATCAGCCACTCATGCATCTTCACACACTCTCCCTCCACCCCAGCATCAACCACCCTAACTCTTGCTGTGCTTGAACCACATCTCCCCACCCCTGGTGCACTCCTAGGCTCCTTCCCCCACCTAGCAGCAACTGTCCCGTTCTGGCCCACCACAGACACACAGGTAAGTCTTACATCCTAACTAAAACAGTTTTCAAGCAGAAAGTAGAAATAGAAAATAAGTTTGAACAAGCAATCATAATCCCTTATGCCCAAAATAACCAGGATACAAAAACTATCTTATACAGTAGTCTAATTACCAATTTTACATATATTCATACCAGAAGATCAGAGCTGTTTAAAATTATTTGACTGTGGAAAATGGGCTTCTAAACATTCTGATATCACCAAGAATATGATATATTATATTATGACCAAGCCTTTGATTTTTTAAAATTTTGATACCATTTTTTTCTGTTGAATAATATCTAATTCTTTGAAACTATCTGGCCAAGTCCCTGCAGTTTTCTTGGCAAGGTCTTTCCGAAGGGTTTGCCACTGCCGCTTGCTAGGGTTGAGGGACAGTAACTGCCCCAAGGTTATCCAGCTGGCTTTGTGTGTAAGGCAGGACTACGACTCATGGCCTCTTTCTAGTCTGGTGTCTTAATCAAACTGGCTCAATATAAATACAGGAGTGCTGAAAATGTCCCCCCAAAAAGCAGAAAAGAAACATGAAAGTAGACTTCATAGCAATGCATTCATTAGTTCCATACTGATCCTCATTGCCTCTGCAGACTAACATGGAACAAAATATTAAAACAATGTTCTTGATATCTTCAGCATGAGCCTTTTACGAGCCTTTCTTAGGATAAGTTTAAAATGTGCTAGAAACATATTTTAGAAGGAACATATATATATAAGTTCAAATTTTCTGCTTCAAACAGCAACACTTTGGCCTAAGTAAACTCTAAAGTAACACAACAAATGCCTAAAGCAAGGATATAGGATGTAAGTAAGCAGCAAACCAGTGCAAAATACTATATAATAACAAAGAAGACTTTAAAATAGAAGAGAACTGATTACCCTTCCAGGTGCTATGAGATTATCAGTGCCAAGAAGATCATGCTGTAGCTCTATTAGCTTCTGGAAATTCTCTAGCCGGATCAAACTGTTTTGAAGTTGCGATGTCATGTCTGCGATTTCCTTCAGTGCATCTACAGAATTACCACACAAATGCCCCACCCAAGGGTAAACAATCAGAACATCAAGGGTGAATTTACAGCATACTTTATCATTAATATATCTATTTTAAAAATTTGAATTTTCTCTGAATTAAACACATGCAACCCTATAAAACCTGTGAGGATTATTGAGAAACATAATTGTGAGATATTATATAATTTGACTACTTAATTATTTTTACTTGCATATCCAAAATGAGTTTGTTTACAATTTTTACATGGCCCTCTATCTCATATAATGACTCTTGGTGTCTCACAACAATCCACAAATCATAATTAAAAACAATTGTCTCCAATGCCAGACCAAATATCCTCACAGCTCAACTTTCATCCTAGTCGGGGAAGCATGGAGACAGGTCTTCACAGTCCTCCGGAAGACTTAAAGGGGAAGTATCCCCCTGATCCCGGGAGGCTGTTGCAAAGGGCCGGGTCAGTCACTGAGGAGGCATGCTTCCAAGGTCCCATCAAAATGGGACCTTCAAAATTCAAGGGAGAGAACCTGGAGCACACACATCATAACTAATCTGAGATACCCTCAGAGAGAAGCAGTTCCAAAAGTAAGCTGGCCCTGTGCCATGTAGGACTTTAAAGGTGATAATCAGCATCTTGAATTGGACCCCAAAAGCAACTGGAAGCCAATGTAGTTCACACAGCAGTGATATTTCTGGGTGAACTTCTGGGCACCAAAACTGTGTGAGCTGCTGCATTCTGGACCAATTGTGGCTTCCCCATGTAGACTGCATTGCAGTGATCCAAACAGGTGTCTAAAACTGGGTGACTCTGAGGAAGGTGTTAAAATGTATTTTATTTTATTTTTTTATTCAGAGATTCAGGTGCCAAAATTGAATGAACTAATTCTCTAGCCATAATATTTCACCAATGCAATGTCAGTTAGCAAATAAGAAAACAATAAAATGTCAGCTAGATGCTTCCTAACCATTTGGTTAATTTTATTACTCACTCCTACAATCAGTGTAGTCTCGATGATCAGCTGGATAGTGTTTACAAAGTCTTCCCAAGATCAGCTTGTAGTATATTATCCGGTGGATAGGCTTGAGAAGGAAAGTGTTAAGGGGCAAATAGCAAACTCTTTGGAGTTCAAATTCCTTATAAACTATTTCCAGTTTCTTAATACGCTTAGTTGCTTTCTCAAGCTCTATCAAGACTTCATCGTGCTTTTGCAGATAGTTGGTAAATTCCTATGGGATCACAGAAGACACAGCTATAAAGATTCATAAAATCATGCAATCTCTTTACCTGAAATATTCAATTACTGAAGAAAAAAAGCATATTTCTTTAAAAATTGTCCACAACAATTGTTCATTTACAATAAATCTTTAGAAATTCTATCTTCACACAAGACAAAATATTACATAAATTTTGTCAAAGATTCAGAATCTCAATAAATATACGAATGAATAATAGAGATTTTGCAGCATAAAATTAATCAGAGAACTCCAAAATTTGCTGCATCTTAGAATCACTATAGCATATAGTATATTTAATTTTCAAAGTAATAACATATAATATTATATAATCATATACAATTATAATTTTATCTATATACGTGATAACATAAAGATTAATTTTTTAGACAAAGCCCATTGATATTTAAATTGGAATTTTTCTATTGTAAAGTAACAATGTTAAATGTCATGAATGAAGGCAAATATATGTATTCTGGAACAATGTTGCAGGATTCAGTGTGGGTCAGTCACTAGGATGAAAGATTTAGTCTTCCAAGCTTTTGGACTCATGCTGGAACGTATCCTCAGGGAACTTCTCTCGCACAAAACGTGTGGTTTGGGCTATACTATGCATAGCATTTGTGCAGTACCTGGGTGTGTGTGGCTTCTTAGTTGTTGATTGGAGTGTTGATGGCCAGCTCTTAAGTTGTTGGCCGTTGTTTCTTGTGCTGCCAAGTCCTCAACTCATAAGTACCTGATAAGTTAGTGGTAAATCAGCAGGGATAAGGGGCCCATTTCCCAGGCTTCAATCATTTCCCTGGCTATTTTTATATTTGCTCGGCCAACAATCTTAGTAGCTCGAAATTGAATGTTTGTCCTTGCTCATTGCAATGTGAGGCTACCAATGAGTTTGGATATCCTTGTCTATCACTTGTTTGTGTTCTTACAACCTGTTGGTTAGCTTCTTCCCCATCTGTCTTACATAGTCACAGGGGCAATCCATGCAGGGGATCTGGTAGATTACGTCAGAAATATCTTCCACCTCCAAGCAATCTTTACATTGCCATGCACAACCAGGCACCACATAAATACTACACATAGTATAGCCCAAAGCACACATTCTGGTGAGAGAGAAGTTCTCTGAGGGTAGGTTTCAGCCAGAGTCCGAAAGCTCAGATCTATGGACCCAGTGACTGGCCCAGATTGGATCCTGAAGTATCTCAATTTCCTACACAGAACTTGCCATTTTTATCATTAAGACACATATTAATAAGAATGAGCGGGGAAAAAAGAGAACGCAAGGTTCCTCTGAGTTATAGATACTTCCATACCTTCAATATTTGTACATTTCTCAGCATGACATCTCCAATCCGCTGATAATCTCCTTTTCCAGAACTTGATCGCCCTTCCCTTCAATTGAGAGAGTGAAAAAGTGAGCTCCAGGGAAAACTGAGTTTAAAATTATATTTCAGACCCAACCATAAATACAACAGCTCTTTTTCAAAACTAATAAGATGCCCATAGTAACTTTGAAAGATACACTGTAACTTGTTTGCAGTAATTTCTCAGCAGGTTAATTATTCTTCTGCTTTGTAGTTCAATCTGAATATATGAGCAATAAGGACAAAGAACTAGATGCTGCAATGCATTTTGAAGAGCAGTTTCTTTTTCAGTGACATGTTCATTTGGACACTTCTGGAAAGGAGGAATAGTCTACTTTCCTATTCAGAATTTGAAATCTGCCTCTGAACTCACCAAAAATTATCCTTGAGCAAAGACTTTTTCTCTGAAATATATTAAACATCTTGAATGATCAAAATTCAAAAAGAAATATTTTTTCTAAGGCCTTATGAATTTCTCTTCATATATAATATGTTGTCGTTTATTTTATATCCCATAATGGAATGTTAAAGGTAAAGGTAAAGGTTCCCCTCACACATACGTGCTAATTGTTTCTGACTCTAGGGGTGGTACTCATCTCCATTTCAAAGCAAAAGAGCCAGCGCTATCTGAAGACATCTCTGTGGTCACGTGACCGGCATGACTAAACACTGAGGGCACACAGAACGCGTTACCTTCCCACCAAAGGTGGTCTCTATTTTTCTACTTGCATTTTTATATGCTTTTGAACTGCTAGGTTGGCAGAAGCTGGGACAAGTAACAGGAGCTCACTCAATTATGCAGCACTTGGGATTCGAACCGCTGAACCGCTGACCCATCTGATCGACAAACTCAGCATCATTGAACTTAGTTGATAACATTATGTTAACAATTTGCCCATTTTCCTTTTTAAATTTTTTTATTAAAATGAATGTTACAACGTAATAAAAAACTTGAAAAGGAAAATGGGAAAATTGTTAACATAATGTTATCAACTAAATTCAACATTTTGAATAAGATATATAAGCAAACAAGAAAAAACAAGAAAATGGACAAAAGAATAAAATACAAATGGATACATGGATAAAGTGTAACATTTGGGATGAATCTGACAATTTTCTCTCAGCAAAATTCTCATTATTGCATATGTATACTACATACAAATGTTGCACCTATATGAGCAAGTCTTTGACTTGTTCAGTTTCTGAAACTCACTTCACCAGCAGTTTATATATAAGGCCTAGATGTTTTAACTTCCATATTATAAGTTTTTCAAATTCACTCAGGTTTCTAAGTATTCTAAGCATTTGCCCTTCTTTCTGCAATTCTTTCAAGGGTATGTTATTCATCTGAAAGTACTTCTACCTATTTGAAGATACTACAACCAGTTGTGTACCATACTCCTTCTGTTTTCTGAAACCCCTCTGGTGAACTAATCCATTTGAATTAAGAGGCTCAAAAGATTTCATTCTTGCCTTAACTATCAGATCTTGCCATCTAAACTAATTATTATTTTTTCCACTGAACAAATTTATTTTTCTTCTCCTCTTCATAAAAATAAACATTTAATTTGAAGCAAGAGGGCAAATGTTTGAGTTTATTGTATTTTTTTTTCAGCAATATGTTTTATAGGAGTATCAAAAATATTAGACTTTCTTTGGACACCATTTTGACCAATTAAAACATAATTAAGTAGTTTGTAGTGATTTTGTTAAATACATCCAAGTAAATGTTTATCTCAGAAATACAACAATGATTTGCTCACTGGAATGACTGCAGTCACCAAACATTTAGAGACTTTATACAGAGGTGGTATTCAGCCATTTCGGGCTGGTTCTGGCATACCAGTAGCGGAAATTTTGAGTAGTTTGGAGAACCGGCAAATACCACTTCTGGCTGGCCCTGTCCACCTACCCCTGCCCTTTGCTGTCCTAAATTCCCTTGTTTTTTAACTCAGCCTATTCCTATGGCAGCGCGGATTGCCATGTCTCAGCTGAGCTAAAAAACAGCTCACCTCACTACTGCTGAAACTGAGGGAGGTCTTTGAGTGCTGCGTTGTGCCGCACCTGCATGAAGCATGCTCTCATACAACCAATCGCACCACCGGATGGCACTGCCTGCCCCGCCCACTCCACCCTATATATCTTGCTTTCGCCACATGGCCCAATCTCTGTGCCTCGCCTGCTCTGCTCACCAAAGGTAAGCATGCCACCTGCTCGCCCTTCGCCTTGGGCTGGAGCCTGAGGGTGTGCCATTCTCTGGCTCTGGCCTTGCCCCGGAGCCTCTGCCTGCTTGCCGTTCACCTCGGCCAGGTCAGGGAATGCACCATTCTCCAGCTCCAGCCTTGTCCTGGAACCTCCGCCCACTTGCCATTCACCTCAGCTGGGATGGGGAACGTGTCATTTCCCCACTCCAGCCTTGCCCAGGGCCTCCACACATATGCCACAGCCACCACCACCCTCTGGCTTCAAACTATGGGCCCACGGGCTGAAGCAATGTATTCGGCCCGTGGTCTGCCGCACTAGGCTGAAGGGCCATGGGTGTGGGCATAGGCGTGGGCGCAGAAGGGGCAAAACTGTTTGGGAATGCACTGGATGGTTCTTCTTACCTTTAAGAAGATCCATCCAAAGAACTTGCAGCTGCTTCTTCTGTCCCTTGCTGCCGAGGCCTCACTTACAGAGACACTCCATGTGCTCTCTGGGTCGGCAGCTGCTTCTCTCAACTGCTGCTCTTGCTGGCAGAGCATCTGGTGAGCAACTGTGAGCCATCGCTTTCCTCTAAGTCCCATCTGGAAAGCAATGCAGCTGAGAGAAACAGCAATAGGCTGCTGCTTCTCTGTGCTGCAGCGCTTTCTGAATGGGACTGAGAAGAAAGTGGTGGCCCACAGCTGCTCACAAGATGCTCTCCCAGCAAGAGCAGCAGCAGAGAGAAGCAGTTGCTGCCCTGGAGAGCAGAGATGGAGGGGAGCAGACCCCAAAAGGCTGCTTGGTCAAGCCTCACTGCGTGCCGAAAGCTGCGCATGTGCAAAAGCCATGCGTGCGCTCACATTTTTGGCAAACCGGTGGTGGGATTATTTGAATCCCATCACTGACTTTATATCATACAATTGGTATACAAAACTGTGTCATTCAGAAAACTGATTTCATGGAAAAGATCATTAGCAAATACTATTCAAGTATGTATTCATGCAGCTTCACAGGAAAGGAGTTTTGTCACAGAATTCTAGAAACCCAGTTTTCATAGTCATATGTCTAATAATGCTTACCAGAGTGCTAGTCTCTGCTCAAGCTCTTTCAAAAAGCCTCTGTGAAACTCATAGATAGGATCTATATTGGAGAAGAATAAGGTCATGAGACCTTCAGGCATTGCGTTCTCCTTGACAACTGCACTGCGGAACCACTGCAAAAGAAAAAAAATAATCCAACTGTAGGTGTTTAAATTTTGGCTATCTATTCATTTATTTCTATACCAAAACCATTCCCACTGAAAGCATGATCAAATATTTCTTTTACAGCAAACTGTGTGATCAATTAATATGAAAGAATCTTGAAAAGCATGTAGGGGACATTTATAAAATAATTTAAAAATGAAACTCTACAAATCAATTTCTTATTGCGAAGAAAAAAATGGCAAACTAGTGTTAGATAAGTGTCCATTCACTTGGAAACATTGTTTGCCTTCAAAACTGACCTGCTGTACAATCCTAAAATTCGTAAAATAAAGTGCAAGAAAAATATATCAGAACATTGGAAAGACAGAAAGGCATGACATCAGCCATGGAATTTCGAGGATCTCCTTTGTATGAGTTAACATAAACAGATTAAAAAAACCGAACTGATTCAAAGATATTCTTCCATGTAGTATAATTGTTTGGCTAATTCTTCAGAAGAGAGGAAATAGTTAATAAATGTAGGTTTAAATGAATTACTAGAGTTAGAACTTCCAGGTCTTTTAGGTACGTTCGTTCAGTAGCAAGGATTTCCTTTGCAATGAAATATGCTTTGTCTGTTGGGCATTTCTGAAAGAAACAAACAAATTCCCAGTAAATAAAGAAGAAATATTACATGAAACATGTAGTATTACTATATTCAAATTGCTTTAACATGTAAAATATATATTGAGACTAATAAGACCACAAGTATTGTTTGGGCAATTAGCTCTCGGACCTAAACCAGCAAGTACAGTTTCTCCTAGTCCTTTTGTTTTCTGAGCCAAAACATATGGGATTTTATGCCAATAATGCCATGCCAGAATACTGTTTCCATTTAGGCTCAAAAGCAGCACTGGAAACAATGCTAGTCAGTGGGCTTCTCCCCACACCTCACAATGTGAGCCTTCCTCCTGACCTCAAGACAGGAATAAATTAAACAAGTTTAAAAACCATTGCTCATAATATCTTCTTGCTTCACTTCCAAAACAAGGGAAAGAAGCAGGAAGGGTGAAAGATAAGTCTTCCTTAGCTGTTCTCCTAGAAAGCGCAAAAAACACAACATTCCTGCTGGATGATTTTGATTTAGCTTCAGCCTGTCTTAGCAGGCTAGCATAAAGGTGGAGGTTTAGTTCTGGGATCATGTCTTCAACAAATGGCCATCTTAACATTGGGATAATGTTATGATAATGTTATATGAGCCACAGTGGTGCAGTGGTTCGAGTGCAGTATTGCAGGCCACTTCTGCAGACTGCCAGCTGCCTGCAATTTGGCAGTTCAAATTTCACCAGGCTCAAGGTTGACTCAGCCTTCCATTCTTCTGAGGTGGCCAAAATGAGGACCCAGATTATTGGGGGCAAGAGGATGACTGTAAAGCACTTAGAGAGGGCTGTAAAGCACTGTAAAGTGGTATATAAGTCTAAGTGCTAGTGATATAAGGTAGGTGTGTTCATGAGGCCAGTATTGTACAAAATCATGCAATGAATAATTTTCTAGTCACAGTCAACCATAATATAAATATTGGATATTTTTCAATGTATAATTAATTATCCAGTGAGGTACTAGATTCCAACTTACTACATGATTTTGAGCAAAAGCCTTTTGCACAAGGCAAAAATATAGGCCTAAATTGACCATAGTCTTTCAACTGAAGATACGAAGTTTTCCATTTGTGTTTCAGGACTTTGTCTCTTGTTATTGAGAAATTCACAATTATATTATGGTTATGTAATCAGTAATATCAGTAAAGGTAAATCACCTAAGAATTTTGTTGAATTTGCAAAATGAGCATTAAAATCTTGTGCAGGCCCTTACTTCCCCCATAACTATGAACCTTACTCTAACAGTCTGGTTTTGAAAAGGAATAACTGTTGGATGCATTTGCATTTTAAACTGCATTTCATTTATAAATTATTCTCTTCAATGTAAACATAAGATGGGCTCATAAGACAAGAACAGGCTTTTGTTGATTCCTGGCTATGAAAAGGTAATACAGCATTTGTAACAGGAATGTACTTATTTGTCCTGAACTCATTTGGATGGAAAGCAACAATAATGATACCATATGTGAAATGGCCCAATATATTACATCCTTTGCAGTAAGATTACTAGACACAAGCATAGGCAAACTTGTACAAATAGTATTAACATGTAACAAAGAAAATGACAAGTTGGGAATAATGGAATGGAAATTGCACTATTTGTTGTCAACTGCTCTTCCTCCACTTACTTTATGCTTCGTTTCATCCTCTTCTTCAAACCTGGCTCCACTAACATCACTCAGAACAGGACTCAGCAGAGGAGATGAGCCCTGGCTCACAGTTCCCTGTAATGGGGGACTCAAGGACACTGCACCCTTCACTTTAAAAGAAGAGAGTTGAGGACCTAAGCATCACATAAGAAAGGAAGGGGAAAGAAAATAGTTAAACAATGTCTCCTTTCATAAAATACCAAAGTAGATATAAATCTATGTAAAAGCAATTTTTGCTTCCTGTAACTTACAATAAATTAACAAGCCTTCAAATATATTTGAAGTACTCCATGAAAATATAATTTCCTCAAATTCAAACCAATATTAGCTAAATATTTGAATTCTAGATTAAAAAATAAAGTCAATCCCCACCACCACCACCTGCATGCAATTCATGTTTAAATCACTGAAGTTGCGCATCACTGAATTAACATGCTCCTTTGGATAAACCACTTCTATAACATGCTAATAATTACACAATGCTTTTGGAAAAGTGGAAATGAAAAGCAAGAAAACATAAATGGATGGGCATTTCATCATTTCTGAATGTAGTACTAATCTGAGAAACTTTCTGCCGAAACAGAAAACGTGGCTTCAGGAAAAAAGAGACCAAGGACTAACATCCCTTCAGACTCTCAGGAGGAAGTTTAAGCTAACTTCCTCACCTTAAAACACCTTCACACTAAGATAATTGCCGAGAAAAGAGACCCAGGAAATAGAGAGAGGCAACTGAAGAAGCAACAAAATTGTTGAAGTGTTTACGTAATTGCAGATTCCAAGCTAAAATATCTAGTCCAGTGGTTCTCAACCTTCCTAATGCTGTGACCCTTTAATAGTTCCTCAAGTTGTGGTGACCCCCAACCATAAAATTATTTTCACATAAACCTGTATTTGTATTGAAATCTGTGTTTTCCGATGGTCTTAGGCGACCCCTGGGAAAGGGTCGTTCAACCCCCAAAGGGGTCCCGATCCACAGGTTGAGAACCACTGATCTAGTCCAATTTTTCCTCTAAAACTTGGCATAACAATGTATCAAATGGTACGCAGAGAAAGTCAATAGCTGACACCCATAATTTTCCTTTTACAAGCCATTATAATACTGTTTCAAGAATGGCAGATTTCAAAATAAATTTTCTGCCACAGCATTGCTAATTTTTTTATTCAGAAAACAAATTCCTATCATTATTTAAACCTTCAGTTTGGCTGACATTTTTGATGTTGCAGCTAAGAATGATCTTGCTTGGTTTCCCATGACTGAACTGTTTTGCAGAGGGCCGTACTTCTCTGGAAGTCTCCTACGCTGATGCTGATATGAAAAGAATGCTTTCAAACAGTTTGCCACTCCCACTCCAAATTCCATTCTGTGTATTCTTAGAAAAACAACATGTGTCTTTGTGCTCTGGGAGACATTTGTTCTTAATTGTATGATTTTTAAAGTGTCCAAACTGTCCAAAAAGTCACTGTACAGCGATGATACAAATAAGCAGACGTGCAGCATTTTTCCAACACTTACTTTCAAAGTAGATTACAAAGTTGGGAAAGAGCCAGCTGCAAGCTTTCTGTTACAATACTGGCTGCTGGTCTTTTGACTCAGGAAGTAAAGCTGTTTAAAAAGTCATGAATGAAGTAAGGGGGAGGTAGCATGAGAAGGAAAGGACGTTTCAGTGCAAGTATTTGCACAGTCTGAGGAAGCTAAATAATGTTACACTTAGTCACCTGGAAGAGATTCAGGGAAGAAGTTAACCATTAACATTCTTTGCCAAACCACTGCATATCTGCACTATGCATTAGCTCATTTAATATTTTCCACTGGTGCCTAAGATCCGCAAGAATGAAAATTACTGACATTTGTTATTTGCGGGGAAAACCATTTACTGGAAAACTGTTTTAGTTCAAAAAATTAAATATAAAGGAGGGAAAATGTTATGCAGTTAATTGTTCCTTTTCAGGAGAAAATATTGTTCTTTTCAATTTTCTTTAAGCTATTTCAGAGAGCGCAAAATACTCTGAATGTTTATGTAAGTTACAATATATAGACAGAATTTGTCACTCTCTGCAAAATGTTTTTATTATAAAAGGAGCCAATTGATAATTACAGTGGTCCCTCTACTTACGAATTTAATCCGTTCCAAATGCACATTTGTAAGTAGAAAAATTTGTAAGTCGA
>JANHFR010002115.1:97370-110060 GCA_032468015.1 Mimophis mahfalensis | reverse complement strand
AACAGCAAGGTTCTTCCTCCTGCCTTACCTGCTTCACCACAAACCAAATTTGGAAAAATTCGTAAGTTGAGGAAACCGCATCTAAAACTGCCAACAGTTTTATATTTGTAAGTCGAAAAATTTGTAAGCATGCGGCCACTTTTTCCATTTGTAAGTTGAAAAATTTGTATGTCGAGTAGTTTGTAAGTAGAGGGACCACTGTATTTTTGATACAGAATCGAGCAAGATATCAGTGTCAGATATCAGCAAGATATACGTATCAGAGCCATAGTGTATGGTTAAGGTGCTGGCCTAAAACATAGGCAACTCTGAATTCTAGTCCCGTTTTAGGCAAGAAAACTCAGCCTGGTGACTTTTGGACTATCACTCTCTCTCAGTCCAACTCATTTCACACCACTGTTGTTGGCAACATAGGAGGAAGAAGGGGTATTATGTATTTTTGCCACCTTGAGTTATTGAAAAAAGTGGGATTTAAAAAATCTAATAAAATAAATGTATTCAGGTTCCTTTGCAGAAAGACCCAAAATCAGAGCAAAACCACTAGTTTAAGTGTAGGCCTAGGAGTAGTATTACAATCTAGCATTTTGTCCTGAAGTTTCGATACCCTACCTCCCAATTACCTAAGACCTTTTATCTTTGAATGAAATATTCTGAGCTTGTAAGAAATGTGTCTTCCAATGCCACTGCATCCTGTTGTTCTGCCTGCATCATGACAGTGAAGTTATATGAAGGTTTTTAGCAGCAGAAGATTGTTTAAAATACAAATAGAAATTATTTGCCAAAGAAGTCATGCAGGATTATATGTTCAATTTCATATTCATCTGTTACTATTTAAAAGAAAAGATCCAGTAATTTTAGCTATCTTTTAATTATGTATATCTCAATAAACATTTCACCAATAAAATACTTGGGAAAAGAAAACTAATGACAAAGCACAATACAACACAAGTCTAGTTTGAACTATTCTTTAAGTCTATAAACTTTTTTTTTGTGTCAGCAGGCATATAGGCTATCTGTGTGTTTGTTAGGTGTACCACAATAACTTCTTCTTGTTAAATGATGAATAGATTAATATTCTGGAAATTTAACATGCATATTTTAGCTACATCAGAAGTTCCAAAAATGGCTTTTTTCTTAGCCTGAAGACTGTCCTTCTTCTACAAAGTTGCTTTATTTGTTTTATAGACTTGTTCAATGTTTTCCCACTTGGAAACATTCAGGGAAAAATGGAATCTATCTTACTATTAATGTCCATTCAGATTTCCAATAGTTTCTATTCCCTCTTCTTCCTTAATTTACTTAGAAGTGAGCAAAAGCTGTACATTTATGAAAATATTGCCCCATCGTATGAGAATATAAAAACCAAGTTCTATACTCTTTTTAAAAAATGATTACTTTGTAATACTGACGTTAGTGCCTAATGTCTCTCCACTGCTTCACAAATTATATACCACAATCGCTGTCTGTCCCTGCAAAACAGAGGACTTGTCAACTCTTTATTATATATTTCATCTTTCCAAGAAACAAGACATACCACATACAAACACACACACAAAGGTCACATTCCAGGCCCACATATGGCTTATACTAGAAATTAAAAGTGATAAAAATGAATTCTCTCCAAAAAATCTGAATCATCCTATATGCAAGTTTCTTTTTCTATGTACTTTGGACAGAAATGCATTTTCTAAAATCTACAGTGTTCATCATTTCTACTTATATTTTGATATGAATGATTGAAAACAGTTCTTATTCTTTAGCAAGAATATTAAGTTTTTAATTTTGGGATTCTTAGTATGGGAACAATCATTAATCACTCTGCCTAAAATATCCATGAGAAAGTTTATAATGCAAACGAGTTCTAAGAAGGATGAATGTGACTATCAGCCTTGTGGGCCATTCTTTTGGATACTTTAGGGAGCTCCAATGTTTTGTCCAAAGTTTAAGTGCAGAACCAAATAAAATTCTGATGCAGTATGTTGGTTAATAACATGCCCTACAAGTTTTGGCTTAAAAGTTGAACTCAGCTATGAGTTTTATTGAACCATACTTTATATCAGCCTCAGCCCCATTTATCAAATAGGTACTGACAAATGTATAGGATCTATTAGAAGATATCAAAGGGGTATAGAAAATGCTCTGAGATCAGGGAGTTGTATAAAATATTAAGCAATAACAAGGCTACTATATGGCATCTGACTAAGAAAGGGAACATAAATGATTTCTCAATGAAAACTACAAATTCCGAAATGCATCTTCACTTTTCATAAAAGCATCAAAAGCAGACTGAAGCATGTATCTTGTGTGTGTACTTTATTATCTAGTGAAATCTTTTCATCAAAACTCTTGATGTACTCATGTAACACTGCATTTGCAAAGTTGCTTAAAAACCAGTCAGTTCAGTTATTAAATTACACTGAAGGCTGGAAAACTCTAATTGCCATTTATCTTTTTGACTTCTACAAATCTATTGCAATTAAGTATAAATACAGTGGGACACCAATTATCAGAATAAAACTGAGTGCAATTCAAGGGAAGTATGGGTACCTCATCTTGCTCTCTATAAAAAAGCCAAAAACTTCCCAGGATGTGGCACCTATTTCTACAGTAGTAAATGGAGATTAAAAGGGATAAATAAATATCCCAAGGAAAATATTTTACTTACTTGAAATACTAATTCCTCAAGATCTGTTTCTGTCAATTCATATTCACGAAGTATAGTTTTCTAACATTGTTCAACAATACCAATATTATTAAAAACACATGCTGTCCTGACTAAAATAACATCTTTAACAGGAATTTAATATTTTAAGAAGTACTGAGAATGAGTAATTTCCCAATCAATAACAAATGTTCAGTTATTTGGGAAGGTAGATAATACTACATGAAGTTCTCTAAAAATATAAAGATTTTTTGCAAGTGACTGTATTACCGTGGTATTGGTGTTATTCTAAAAATAACTTGTGAACAGCATTGTTCCTGAAATAACAAAAGTACTACCACATTTTAGCATTAAGTTTAAATTATTACATGATTATACTCTTAAGCTAGAAAAAAGAGTATCTACATTTAAATTTGTATGCCTTTATTGAAAGGAACAGAGCTAATTTAGACTGAAGATTGAGGTTTCTCAATAACTTTTGCCCTCAGTTAAGATCATATGGCTGAATCTGAATGGCTATGAAAACCTAGGAATATTGGAAAGAAGTCTGATTGACATTGAAACATGTCACATAAAGATAATGAATAAAACTATACAGAGGCTTTTAGTAGAGTCTTCTGCTTGAATGGAAAATGTGGATGGGTGGCACAAGATACTTAAAGAATTTGAACATACATTATGAGTACCACCTTGCTGCATCTTTTCCTACATTTGTAACCTGAATTGTGTCACAAAATTTGATGACAATCAAGAAAAAAGTTAAGTGTGCTTGAAGTTTATAAACTCTACATCTTTACTCTGGGAAATTTTAATGGCATTGGATTCCATAAATTTGTTGATAAGATCTAAATATTCGCTGATGACCTTGTATATCAAATAAATAAAATATAAATCAATCATAATACCTTTAAATTCATGCAACTGTGAAAACATGGATATGCAGATTATCTTACTGGTATAGTAACTGGCATCACTTGTTTAAGCCTGTTTTCTTTTTTGTAACTAAGAATTATCTAATTGCATCAATAAAGTAAGTTTTAACTATAAGCAAGAATATATCATACCAAAATATTAACTTGTACTAAATGTCACAAAAACACAAAATGCTTTAGGAAAAAAAAATCGTTGTATATATTCATTCATATTTGCTTAGAATTGTGTTCCTACTATAAACATCAGACAGCAAATCAGGAAAGTCTGAGAAAATCAATAATGATTTTCTTGTGAGAAAGAACAAGGGGGAAAAAAGTTAAAACGTGTTCTTATTTATATTGAATACCTTCTAATTTTATTGGATATGTAATTTCAAAATTATCAATACAAATCTGTAGATATATAATCAATTTCAACAGAAACAAAGATGTATAAAGCATTCATATTATGTAGATCATCATGATAAATAACTGTAAGAATTTCCAGGCTAAGAATATTTTTTCTAATAAGTAAACACCAAGAACATGAAATTGCTTATACCAAGGCACAAATAATTTGCATTATAAAACATTTATAAAAGTAATTACAGTACATTGTGAAGGCAACTTGTTATACTTTGTCACTAATAGAATTATAATGTATTTTTAATAGTCTCCTACTGAAGGAATGCCCTCATTCTTTTAATGGCAGCTTCTCAAAGAACTGTACCTCGGAATGTTTTTTGCATTATTTAGTGGTTGAATCTCCTAATACACTACAATTAAAATTTACCAATATCATTTATTCCTTAAAGGTAGCATAAAGACTTGTAAAAAAAAGCCTACAGTATTTATTTAGTCATCTTGTGCCTTCTAATATGCAATGTTTATTGGGAGGAAGTTTAACATAAAAGGATAAGTAATCAACAGTCAGTATTAAGAATTTTGTTATAAAAGTCTAATCATTCCATGTAATATTTAAAAATTCACAAAATGAAAAAGTGAGAATATGAACAGATTTTTAAGTAATGCCCTACAGAAATATTTTTAAGATATGTATTATACCTTATAGTAATATTATCTAATTATGATTAGCATGAGGGAAATCTCAAGTGAACAAAACTGTTAAGTAAGCATAATTCTACCTAATTAAGAAACAGCAATAATAATTAAAAATGTAATTAGAGCTGAAGTATTTGATTCTAGAAAAACAACAGTAAAATTCATTTCAGGTTAAACTTGACTCCTGGTGAATAGAGATATGTCCATGTTGGGCTTTTGCAAAATGGTTTGCCATTGCCTCTCAGATTTTTTAGGAATTTTTGGTCTAGTTCTGTAATGTTCTGTTCAATCGGTAACCAGCTCTGAACCTATTTAATTGATGCAAAATCAGCCAATCCATCGGTTATGCCATTTGACACCTACATAGTAACACAAATAGTGTTCCTCCATAGTTCAACTCTGTGTGGGTCTTTAGCTATACAACACCACCTATCTTCTTACAATTTTTAAATTGATCAAAATAACTGTTTTAATATAGAATGATTACAGATCTATAATAATATACTATACAAAGTGAATGTATCCGATATATACCTAATCATATCACATCTCATCTATTGCAGATACCTTATTAATATATAATGGAATTATATGGATTGATGTGGCTGCTGCAACTATTATTTTGCATAGGATCTTTAACATTCCTATCTGGAAAAAAAATCACTATGTTTTCCTGCCTGATTGTTGACCTTTAGAGGATCAGCCTCTATTTATTGAGATATTTTTTCTATAAAATATCTTGCCAAGGAAAACCAATCTTAAAACTTAAAAGCTTTGAGGAATTCAGACTATTGCAAGATGGAAAAAAAAGATCTCTACAGCATAGATTGTTTAAGAATGAACAAACAGCTCTTGAACTACTTTGTTAAAAGAAACAGAAGAAGAATCATGAAAACAAGGAAAACTCCCTTTTTTAAACAACAGAATGAACTGGACATTCATACACATTCACTGTAAAATTCTACTGAATACTATGAATCTCTATTTTCAATACTCAAATCAGCATTCCACTGTATAGTATGCTGCCTACATCCTGATTTTTTTAAAGGCTAGTGAAAGTAGTTTGTCCAGCATGTTCAGTTTGCTTTATTGAAGAATGCTGTTTTATATTGTATCCTATTCATCCATCCATCCATCCATCCATCCATAGCCTAAAATGGATAAAGTGTTGTGAAAAAGTACTTTTAACTCTCACTATAAAATGTACCAATACTTTCACATATTCCTAATACCTGAGAATATAAGAACTAGTTTCATACTGAAAATGCAGGCAATGTGGTATATTAATAACTGCACTTATTATTATTATTTTAAAAAGACATGTACCGGTAATTTGTAAATACTAGAAATTTTAGAAAGGGCAAGAATGATAAGTATTATACAACTTCCTATGGATAGCTTAATTTCAGAACTGCAGACGGGCCTTTGTTTTCTATTCCAGTCCTGAAAACCATGCTTCTTTTTATAAGATAATAGAATTAACCTCAGTAACTGGAACAGTTACTGAAAAAAATGGGCAAGGTGTTAATATTTTAAGGTCTTCTGGAAAATGTAACTCAGGACTTCTGTCTTTATCTTTTTCACACACTTATCATACAATATTATTTTTATAACAAAAAGTTTTGAAATATTTAATAAATGTATATTACAGTGCTTTGTATTTACTACTGATGCCTTCACTGCTGTTCTTGATGCCTTAAAAAGATTGGAATAAGAGTCAACAATAATGATCTAGTCTACAAATTTATATTCCAATGACTGAAAATAATAATCAGGAAAAAATGATGCTTCAGGTTCTTTTTAAAAATCTGATTCTAACCAGCATAAGTTAATGTGTCATATCATGCCAAATATTAATGGTTTGTGCACGTGTTTTCTGACTTATCTTCTTTAGTCAGATTTTTGAGGTTATTCTGAAAGTCAAGAGAGAAATTCTCTACTGTAGCCTGAGCAAAAGGATTGCTAAAAAAGAGATTTATATCTAATGGAGGTGCAGATTCTGAATCCCACGAATCATCGGAACTACTAGAGTCTTCTGTAGTGGTAGGTGGGTAACTCAGCTGTTCTAACTGGTCAATAATGTCAGTGAACTGAAGAGCTGAACTTGATTCAGAACGAACTGAATAGGCTGGAAAATTCACCATCGAACTAGCTTCAGACTGATTAGCAGAGCTGTAAGTATGCGTAAATGGTGTGCCGTTTAATGTTAAATTGTTGAGAGAGCTACTTTCAGACTGGTTATTAATCAGTGAACTGGTTTCAGAAGGACTCAGGAGGCTTTGCATTCTGCTTGCCTGTGCTTTAACTTCAAATAATTCTGAGGTATCTGATGGCTGCTGATTTCCATTGAAATCACTATCTCCTTCAAATTCAAATTCATCATCCACATTCATATCTACTGCTTCAATTGAATATCTATCAGGACTTGAATGAGAGGATACCATATTCTGTTGCAACATTTCTTTAGTTAAAGTAGGTGAATCTGACAGACACTTAGAAAGATTCGAGTCCTTTAAATCTAGGCCATCATACAAATAAGAAAAAGCTTCAGAGCCTCCAGCAAAAAAGGAGATTTCAGCTGGATCATCATCAATGAACTCCTCTGAAACATGAAGCTGAGGACTAACTAGCTTTGCAAGAGGGGCATCCCTACCTTGAAGTTGACGCTGTTTACCAGCAATGACCATGCTTGTGGTAAAATCATCATCCTCATCATTGTCATTGTTGTAAGTTATCCTGCCTTCTTTGCTATACTTTTCTACTGCTATTTCTAAAGCACAATGATTCTCAACGTCAGAACAAATGGGGCTGCAGCTTTCTTCAACATTACAAATCCCAACACCTTGGAATGACTGGAGGTTTGGTGATGCAGGCTGTTGTACCACTTTCTTCCCAGTTTCTTCTGATATTATACCATTTCCTTCTGCTGACAAGCTCCCTCCATGTGACATTCTGGGTTCCAAAAAGAAAGAATTGCTTTCTGTCAAAGAGGACAAGCTGGCAATGTTTGAAGGTAATAAATTATCCATATGGAAGGAGGCATATGTGCATGCATTAGATGCTGGGATTCTTAACCCCTCTGTAAATGAGATACTCTGGAGAGAAAAGAAAATGTATTATTAGATCAATTAGATCATGAATCAAAGAAGGTCAAACATAAACTATATAAATTAGCTTGAAAACTTATTCTCTAAGATTATGAAACTAGAATAACATGTATACTTCAATAGCAATCTTTTTTTAAAATCTTGGTCCATTTCCAGGTTTTAGCAGCCCATTTTATTTTTGTTATAATGCACAGAAATATAAAAACTGCATGTCTTCTGTAACTAGGAAAGACTATTACATTACTATCCAAATGGCAATGCATTCAAATATTTGGGTTTTTAGTATTGTCTGACCCTGCCTGTTTTTCTGAAAGCACAACACGTAACATTATCAACACACTGAAGAGTGACATTTGTTGGTTGTTTGTATGACAGCTTGCCCTTCCAAATTTCTTGATTTAACTTTCAAAACAAACCACACATAAAGACACACTATATTATTTCAGAATATCTTAAAAGAATGTCCTGTTTTCATGTGAATGCATACTACTGGTATAGTGTGACAGCCTTTTGTATTTTAATTCATTGTGCAATATATTTTATGCAGTATTTATATTTTATTTTTAGTCAGCCACCTAGAATTACATTAATTTGAAAGAAAGCCTTCAAATCGATAGAAATAGTTCAAATTCAAATGCATTTCACCTTAATTGCGTCTGAGTATATGCATACCCTTTATGACATACATGTAGCCCTCGACTTATGACCACAACTGAGCCCCAAATTTCTCTTGCTAAGCGAAACATTTGTTAAGTAAGCTTTGCCCCATTTTGTGACTTTTCTTGCCGTAGTTGTTAAGTGAATCAGTGTAGTTTTTAAGTTAGTAATATGGGTTGTTAAGTGAAACTGGCTTCCTCATTGACTTTGTCAGGTCACAAAAAGTGTTCACATGATCCAGAGACACTGCAACATCATAAATATGAACCAATTGTCAAACATTCAAATTTTGGTCATGTGACCATAAGGATGCTGCAATGTTCGTGAGTGTGAAAAATTGTCATAAGTCACTTTTTTCAGTGATGTTGTAACTTCAAACAGTTACTAAATGAACTGTTGTAAGTCAAGGACTACCTATACAATGTTGTTTTTGTAACTTTAATAAATGAATGTTCTATTGGCTTTTCATACCATGCAGGTAACTCCTGAATTTTCATTGTAAGATTATACTGGTGCCAATACTTATGGGAGCATATGTAGCAAAGAGGCATGATTGGTGGAGTCAAGAACTTAGCAGGCAGAAGAAAAATTATAGGTGTAAAACTAAGGGTTGTTGAGGAAATCTGATCCACAGAACAATGTAGTAAAAAAGTTTCTTTGAACCCACATTATTCTGCTCTATTGATTTTCTGATAAATGACTATATGTTGGCAAATACAATAGAAGAGATTAAGGTCAAACAGTTTGCAAATCAAGTAATAGTAGATTACTATTAGAATAGTAATAGCTGGCTTGCAAATACTTTTCATAAATGATCTGCATCTCTGAAGTTGTGCATGTGCAATGTAAATAAAAATGTGCATATATATATACACATGCACAAACAATACCATTTTCACACCAATCAGAGATAGTGATTTTCTTGAGAAATAGCCAGAAATTTTTACTTAAACCATGCAAAGAAGTTACGAGTCGGAGACAAGAAGATTGGATTACTCAGTGCTTTTGGTATGCCAAGCCAGGACACTTATGAGTGTCACCATTGAGAGATGATATATTCTCAGAACTGGGTAGAGTTGCTTTTTCTGTTACAACTGTATTTTAACATGATATCTATAAGATCTAAACTGCCTTTTTTCAGTCCATCTTAAGATAAAAGTTGAAATTGCAAACCTTATGATTTTAAACATCTAGCCTAAATTTTTATCTCTTTTCTTTTTCATTACTACTTGGTTTGTTGAAATTAGGACCTTGCATATAATTTTTTGTGTATGTTAATTTGATAAAGCTATGTCCCAGCTATTTTAAATGGATTTTAGATATTTTAAGTGTCTGGTATGTGTTCATTAAATGTTTGCTTTGTATAGACATACCCTTATTTGGACCCTATTAAGGAACAAAATGCAGATTATTATGTTTATTTTATGAAAGATATCCTCATATGATTAAATTAATTTATTCAGTTTTAATGATGCACCTTTAAAGGAATGATGGTGATTAAAGTAGTCTATAAACTATGAGAGGTTCCCTTTGAAAATCAGCAGCTGTTCCAATTTAACAAATATACTTCCATTCAAGGCCTAAATGGAAAACTATGCTAACTCTGAATTCTGAATTTGAGAGATGACTAAGATCGGTAATTACATGACTATGCTAACTATATTCCAGCAATCACACAAAGCTACATTCCTATCAGAAATTACACTTACTGAAAAGTTTAGCTATTATGCAAGATCCTTTTTTTAAAAAAAATTATACTGGTAATACCTGCCCCTGATTACTTTAATTCCTTATTGAAGAGATAATATGCAATATTTAGTAAAAAGAACTTGGAACAAAGCGCACAGTTCCACCCATTTATATTTTGCTGATAGGTTTAAAGCAGTACAACCATTACACAACCTCCATAGCAAACCTGAAACTAAGACCTGGTTTTGGCAAGGGCATATGGAATTTAGCAAGGGGAATTTGAGAGAAAAAACTGGAATCTTCTTGCTGTCAAGACAATCCTATTTTGTAGGCTTTTACCAACTACATTTTGGTTAATATCGTATACAGTGATATAAAGTACATTAATACAGTTCTATAAGGTTCATAATGCATAATTACCTAATGCCATTACCAAAAGTAAAAAAAAAAGAATGCATATTTCAAATTTAAGAAGCATCAAGTGATTTTCACAATCTTTTAAATCATGATACTTTACTTAAAACAGGTTAATTTCAAGACTAACCTGTTTGGGTGCATCAGGACTCAAGGTGTGAGCAGACATTCTAGTTTTGCTATGCCTCCTGTAAACAAAGAAGTTGATACATGCAACTTAAAAATAATCCAAGTTCTCATTCTGCTTCAAGTTAAAAAAGTAGATTATTTTACAAGAGATTATCTCTCAAGCTGATTTGCTGTGTAAAAATATGAAACTCAGAACTTTCTCTTTCTAAATTCATAATTGAATCTCCCACAAATTTTTGTTTACAAATTAGAAATGCAATATTCAGAATGTAATATATACAACAAATGTAAAAGTTACTAGTTTTTATATAAAGTAAACCCAGTATTAAAATATCTAAAATAATATTGTTTAAAGAAAAAAAAGCAGTAAAGCCAACTAAACTCTAAATATAATTAAGCAAAAGTGGAGGCAATCTGACTTGCTTAGAAAATTCTTTCTAATCTCAGTTTATATCCTTTTCTCATTGTCCTAAGTCTGTTGGTGGTTGAACAGAATCTCTGAAGTTTAGACTATCAAATATATAGATGGAGGAAAACAATGGCTCTGACACAAGAGACCTCTAACCTATCGGTCCAGCAATCCAAATCATTCCTTCTAGTTCCACATTCTGAAAAGATTCAGTCACATCACATGGAATGTAGATTCCTAAAACCCCATATTCTATATTTTAGGAAGCTGTAGATTATGAAGTTTCTTTCTTTAGTTCAGATACACCGAACATAGTATTCATACAAGTTCAAAGATAGTAGACATTTTAAGAACGTCTACCTTAATATTTTAGCATTAAAATATATATAAATCAAGTAGCAGACCTGGGACTAAATTTCCCAGGTAAACATCTCAGAGTATCAAGTGGGAATTCTGGAACCATTTTTATCTGTCAAAGGAACAATGATCTTAAAGGACTAATAGCCTGGCTTTGCATATTACAATTTCATGTTTACTGATACCCAATACAACTCTTCTTTTCTATTGCAGATGACACAGGGCCTAAACTTAACTTTTGCAGCAACAAATAAGGTATTAAAGAGTTTATGACATGCAATTCAAAACATTAGAAATACTACTCTACATAAGAGATAACTATCTGCTGTGATTGTTATTGTAATAATGAATAAATATATATGAAGAATAACTGTAGGATATTCTTCCAACTGACATTATCTGAAGTGAAAGTGTTTAAATCAATCAATCAATTAAATATTTAACAACTAATTATAATTCCATCATGCCTAAGATTCAATTATCAACGTAACTTCACTGAATATAGTGAATCTTGAATTCAAAAAGACCATGTTATTGCTAAAAACATGAAAACTACAACTTAAAATTAGAAAGAAAATCAAATTAATTGTACAGTTGTAAAATTATTCTACATATATTGTAAATAGTGGAATACTATTATTTTAGAAGAAAGAATAAGGAACAGGTGAGACAAATTCCAAAATAGTACCAGTTTCCTGTTTAAAGCATAAATAACTTATTACCTTTCATAAGGAATTTTCTTCAACCCACTCTCTCTAACATAATCCACCAATTGTTTTTGTGTTCGTCCACTGTAATACAATAAGTATAAATATTTTTAAAATCTCATGAGAATCATAATTAAATGCATGCTTTTAATTTTTGTAGTAATAAGATACTAAACTTTTAAGATAAAAAAAAGAAAAAAGCTTTTTTGGATGCCTTTTTTTGGAACAGAAGAAAATGAGTTATATCATACCTGTATCTGAAAGATGATCCTCTGCTGAAGAAGACTGGTTTTGGTTTTGGTTTTGGTTGATCAGATAACCTAAAGAATGTATGATACTCAACACATATCTTCCAGAGGTTCTTGCACTCATCTCTACCTCCCAAAAGAAATTCCAAGGTATCCTGATATGGGCCCTAGAATTACAAAATAAACAAGGCTCCACCAGTTAGATGGATTGTACTAGTGGAGTGTACCTGTGGAGTGTACTAGTAGTATACTACTACAGTAGTCCCTCTACTTACAAACTACTCGACATACAAATTTTTCGACTTACAAATGGAAAAAGTGGCCACATGCTTACAAAT
>JANHFR010002114.1:21058-32155 GCA_032468015.1 Mimophis mahfalensis | reverse complement strand
GGAAGGAAGGAAGGAAGGAAGGAAGGAAGGAAGGAAGGAAGGAAGGAAGGAAGGAAGGAAGGAAGGAAGGAAGAGAAAGTTGGAATTTAATCCTTTATAGCCCTTTCTTGTCCCTCTGGCTCCAAATCACAAAATAAATCTTAAAAATTTGGCAGAAGGGTTGCCAAAATCTGGGTTTCTTTTTAAAAAAAAATCCCAAATTTCCAACATTCAGTACTCCACACTGAGACATTGAAACTGGAATTAAGTCTGCACCATTTTAATTCATTTCTGCCTCCTTCCTCCAAGCATCTATTTTCTCCATCTCTTCTAGCAATACCCTCAACTCTGGAGGGTCTCCAATGGGGTGCCCGAGGGCACCCACATGGCTGCATACCCCTCCCTGGAAAGCCCCACAGAACTATATTCCCTTCTGAGATTTTGCATTTTTGAATAATTATTTAATTTTTGTTTTGTCTTGTTTTCAAAAAACACCACCCTCTAGCACTGTGGCTTTCGCCCCCTCAAGCTTTCTTCCAAAATTAAAATACGAGCTTTGCCCCTCATATCTTATATTTGGGAGCCCAGCCTGTTCCCCGTCCCCTGTAACCATTTTGTGACAGTGCCCACAAATAGCTTCCTCCTCCCACCCCCAATGATTGGGGACCCTCCAATCTAGGGATTATTTAAAACATTCTTAGGAGACGTAGCTTTACTTTTTTAAAAGGAATGAGGTTAGCCTTGCGAATAATTGACCCTAAGCCAGAATAGGGGTTTCTCTCCAATGGATGACAATTTTTAAAAACAATCTAATTTTTTGGGTGGTGGTGGTGGAAGAAAAGATCTTTGCATCTTTGCAACCCAGATTTGGTGTTGCTGCAATTGTCGGCAGGAGCAATTTTGCAAAGTATTAAGGAAAGGCCCAGATACCAATCCGGTCAGTGGTCTGTAAACCTAAGGTAATAAGAATCCGTTCAGGATCCTAACAAGCAAACCATGGATGTTTGGTTCTGTTGCTTTGTGGCTGTTTTATTTTATTTATTATATTTTTTGGGAAAGAATGGGCGAGACAGATGCTGTTATTTTTCTCAGCATTCTGCAATCTGTGCAGAAAGATTTAAGATTTAAGATTACCGAGCTGGCGCTAAACCATTTAGGCTCTGTGCGTTCTTGCTGTGTTCCGTGTTAAGAAATGCAAAATTGCGGCCTTTTGCAAAATCCCCATTCTGTTTTCTTAGACTCGGGGTTACAGAAAGGTGGAATTTTTTGTTATTGGTGGTGGTTTGTTTGTTTTCTGCGTGTCTGCCGCAGCTGGGTTCCCACAACCTGCAGTTTTGTGCCTGAATCCATCCATCATCCTGCAAACCTCCCAGATTCGTTCACTCAGTGCCAGGAAAACAAACAAACCAACAAACCCAGGTTCAAACTCTCCGCCTTTTGTTTGTGTGAATGCAGCCGTGAGATATTTCTTTCCTTAGGTTGCTTAACCTGGTCTGCTTTTAGGCCATGTTGCGAATGCAGGGGGAAAAAAAAAATAAAAGGATGCAGGTTTCAGTTAAACTAAACCCAAGATCCGGAACAGGAGGTGGTTGAATATTTTTTTATATATATAAATTATTTTTTATTTTTTTCCCCCCCGAAGCCTCAACAGCTTCCTTTTCTAGTGGGGAGCAGCAAGATGGAAAAAAGGATGTTGCCTTGGCAACAGAGAGACATTAAATATCTGAAATGCTGCCGTAGTAACAGCGCAGAGGTAGTTTAGGGCTGTCGCCATGGCAACTTTGAGGACTGGGAAGAACCCTGTGAAACCCGGGGATGCTAAATGTGTTTACAATCTTGGGAGGGGAGGGGAAACGGGAAAAAAAAGTAAGAAAAAAAATTCAATATCGCAGGACAACAAAGCCATGCACAGAAGCGAAGCCTTGCTGGGTGAGGAGATGACGTGTGGTCTTTGTGAGTTTCTGAGCATGTCTAGAGCACCAAGCTAGGATGAGCTGCCGCTCTCTGCATCCCAGGGAGGAAATTTCTATCCAGCTCAACCGATAACAAGTAGACTTTGACTTAACAACCACAGTTGGGGGCCAGAGTTTCCCGTTGCTAAGCGAGGCGGTTTTTAAGTGAGTGGTGCCTGGTTTTATGATTTATGACACGCCGGCTGTTCAGTGAATCGAACAGTGCTTTGGGTTAGGGTTAGCATCCCCCCCCCCCCAGCAACGATTTGGCTTGTCGGAGGGAAGGATCAGGAAAAAAAAAACCCAAGGACATAGCAACCGTTGTAAATAGAGGCAGGTTGCCAAGGATTTTAATCACGTGACCGCGGGGATGCCACGACAGTCGTAAGTGCGAGGATCGGGGGTAAGTCATTTATTTATTTTTTCAGTGCTTTTGCAGTTTGGCTAAATGGATGCCTCTTGTAAGACGAGGATGATTTGAAGGTGTTTTTTGCATTCAGACGCTGGAAAGATGACAGATTAGTTTGAGGATATAAGACCCGAGTTCAAATCCTTCCACAGCTACAGAAATCCCCGGGGGATTCTGGGGCCATATCTTCCACCAGTCTGAGGTGTTGTTACACAAGGAAAAAACCCTACATCTTGTGCTGTGCTAAGATAGAAATGCATAGGAACTAAAAAGACTTAACCTCCGACCTTGGCTAATGCTTGAATTGTTAAACCAGGCCAAACCTGGTTAACATGTGGATGGAAGACCACCAGAAATATCAGACTGGGGATGCCAACATTTTAAACTCCAAAGAAGACAGTGGCAAACTGTCCAAGTTGGTTATTTCTCAACTTTGGCTGCTTTAAGATGGGCGGACTTCAACTCCCAGAATTCATAGCATAGGTGGCTGGGGAATTCTGGGAATTGAAGTCCACATATCTTCCAGCTGTTAAAGTCAAGAAATACATCCGGTTGGTCTCTGGAGCTGACCCAGACTGGCTTTTAGTCTTTAAGAATAACCAGGACTGGTTATTCTAATATATATTTTTTAAAATCTTAAAAAGCAAACAAGAGCTGCATCCTGGGGGCCAAATCTGCTTTGTGGAGACGGTTTGCAAACTACACATTCTTAAACATCATTTTCCTTCGTTCGTTTCTTGTGCATCGTTTCTCCGTGCCGAACGGCACATTTGCAAAAACTCCCGCAAGAATTGAAGCCAAAGAAAGTTTGTTTCCCCCGTATCCCTGATTTTAAAAAACCCGCATTCACACAACTCTGGTTCCTAGGATGGTGCTTGAAGGAAGCGCTGAAGCTGTGAGTTCTCATTCGCTACATCTGCGTCGGACCTGTGCCCAGAATGGGCGTTTTTACCCTTCGGCGGGGGATAGTCTCCTCTTAACCAAAAAACCAGTGAAGTACGGGGAATTGATCGTCTTGGGGTAAGTTAAACCATTTTTTCTAGGTTTTTATTTCCCCTAGTTGAGGGTAGAGCGAACGGTTGCAGGATTTGGCTAGCTTAAAGAAAAGACAGACTGGGGTGTCAGGATAGCAGTCTTCCAATATTGGAGGGGCTGCCATCAATTTATTCTCCAAAGCACCAGAAGACAGGAGAACAAACAATGGGTGGAAAGTAATCCAGGAGAGAGCCAAATTAGGATTAAAGAGAAATTTCCTGACAGCGAGAACAATTAAACAGTAAAACAATTTGCCTCCAGAAGTTGTGGGTTGCTCCCTCACTGGAGGTTTTTAAGAAGAGATTGGACAACCATTTGTCTCAAATGGTACAGAGTCTTCTGCTTGAGGAGGGGGCTGGACTTTTTTTACATCTTTGTGCTTTCAAACCTCAATCCATTTTTTTTCTTTTGAATAAGATGGGAATCCGGTAAGATCCTTGGGCTTAGTTGGCCTTGATGGAGACGCTGTGTTTGATCTTGTCCAGGTTTGTAACTCTCGCTGTCCGGGTCTCTCCCAATGCAGGTACAATGGCTCCCTGGCCAACGGAGACAAAGGCCGTCATCGTAGCCGGTTGGCCCTCTACAAGCGACCCAAAGCCAATGGGGTGAAACCCGACGTCATCCACCATATCTCCACACCACTTATGTCCAAAGTAAGTCAAGCGACCCTCCGTGGTTGCAAAAATATCCCTTATTCTGTCCCCCTCACCTTGGACCCAATCCAATGACAGTTAAGCAAACCTCCACCGTTTACGAGTCCAAAAGTAGAATGCTGTCCGTATTTCCAAAGCAAATGAGATTTCTTCGTCCTCAGGAAGTTTGGTGACGAACCGAGGATTTGTTCGCGAACCGAGTCAAACGTTTAGCCGATTTTTGGGGTTGTGAACTGAGGTTCCGCTCTAATAGAAAATTAATAAAATGTATTAAAAAAAAAAAAAAGTTGGGCTCAAGAGCTGTTGTTAACTTTGAACGGTCACTGAATGAGCGGTTGTAAGTCGAGGACTACTTCTCTGGTCCAACAGGCACTGAGCGACCGAGGTCAACACAGTATCTCCTACACACTTTCCCGAAGCCATTCGGTCATTGTTGAATATACTCAAGATGGCGAGACGGACATGTTCCAGGTATTTATCCGGTCCGGCGGAAGGAGGGGATGGTCCTTTGTTGGGCCTCGAGAGATGGTGTGATGGACAGTCCAAAAAGAAGCTGTTTAGCCCTTTATAAAAGTCCAATTTACGAACGGGGGATGGACTCGGAGTAGATTGGGAGCACCATTACTTAGTGATTAGGTTTGTCGGCTGGAAAGCCAGTTGTTGTTCTGTCCTAGGTTTGCAACACTCTCAGCCCATCTTATCACAGTTTGTTTGGGCAGAATTTGCCAAGTTCTCTGGGCAAACTGCCAAGTACCGAGATAACGTACTCACACAGACACTTGGAATTTTAAACAAGAACTCATTGTCCAAAGTTCGTTGCAGAGATGGTGTCTTTCTGAACAAGGAACAAGATTCCAGAAACACCACACAAGACTTGGTTTGAAGTTATAAGTTGTTCTCTGCGAATGTCCCTCCCCGTTCTCACCTTTTTATGTCTTATGGGGAGTGGCCATTCACCGATCACCTGTGGCCCCTTTTCTATCTCTGCTGTTGCCTGCTAGTTAGTCTGCGCACGTGCACACTAATCAGCGGCTCCAATTCCTCTGCTCCACTGCTATTAGGGGCAGATGGCCACTGATAGCTAGCAGACAGCCCAGCCTCGGCTTCTTGTTAAGAATTTTGGTCGCTAAATCGCATCTCCTCCTCTCCATCTCTCTGTTCCCAGATCGGCCGTTCGACGGAGAGCATGATCGATTTTGTGGTGACCGACACCTCGCCGGGCACAAACTCATCCGTGGATGGACAGACAGCCCAAAGTACTATATCCCGCTTTGCCTGCCGGGTCATTTGTGAAAGAAACCCTCCATACACTGCCCGGATTTACGCCGCTGGTTTCGATGCTTCCCGCAACATTTTCCTTGGAGTGAGTGAGTCACCAAGCAGCTCTGTGTGTGTATGTATGTGTACAGCTAGTTCTCAACTTACAACGCACCCCATCTGTTTTGGGCCATTTTCCAGACCATTTTCCGATGGTCTGGTGCCCGTGAACCAGTGTGGCAGAAACCAGAAGAACCAGAAACCAGAAGATGGGGTGCGTGTCCACTGAGAGGGTTCTGTGTGCCATCTCTGGCACACTTGCCATAGGTTCACCATCATGGATCTAAACATTTCTCTGTCATCTAAACACAAACTTAATTCTTATCATCTCTATATATAAAATAGAAGTGTGGTGAGAGATGTTTGTGTGTGTGTATGTGCTCTATACGCTCCTACACGGAGCAACCCATCTCGCCCAAATGTGGCACATACCTTGCCGTTGAGAGATCTGCACTGGGAGGGGTCACAAAAGCCTTTGAGGGGACTTTTCCCCCCAAAACAGGGGCCGTAGTAGACATTTCACTGCCCCACGGACATTTTACTGCCAAGCTCGACTGCACATGTGCAGAGGGTTACCAGGCAAGGCATGCAAATCAGGCAAAGAAATGCTGGGAATTTTAGGCTGCAGCATTGTCATAAATACCTGGGCAAAGCCGGATTATCAGCTAGTTCATAATAATCCAATTCACGCTAACATTATTAGTAACCTCTATCAATTTTAAGTAGTTTTCTTGAACACACACTTATGGAATCCTCATTATATTATATATGCATACCTAGGCAAAAATGCCTAACCCCTCATCTTTATCTCTATCTTCCTCCTTGTTTGTTCTAAACATTTTGGCTTGAGTAAGTTTGAGTGAGAGGCAGTGTGTGTGTGTGTGTGTGTGTGTGTGTGTGTGTTTGTGTGTGTCCAACCTGGACCTTAAAATCTGGGTACTGATACCACGTCTCTCATTGGCAGGAGAGAGCGGCGAAATGGAGGACCCCCGACGGGCTCATGGATGGCTTGACCACGAACGGCGTGCTTGTGATGCACCCCAACGGCGGTTTTAGCGAAGACTCCACCCCGGGGGTCTGGCGTGAGATCTCAGTGTGCGGGAACGTCTACGCTCTGCGGGATAGTCGCTCGGCCCAGCAGCGGGGAAAGCTGGTAGGTTGGCAACTCAACAGAGAAGAGGGGATGGCAAATCAAGATTTATCCGCCGAGAGTAGATTACAAATCCAGATTATAACTCAAGATTATAAAGCTTGGGAGAAAGAGGCGATTTAGGAGAAAGAGTGCAAAGAGCAAGAAAGATAATTAGGAGAGCGGAGGATAGAATATGCAGAATTATAACATTAGGAAGAATTATAACATTACCTCTCTTCAAATCGCCTCCTAGTGAAGCCTTAATGGACTTTGGCTCTGTTTTGTATCTGCACATGTGCAGTATGACAATGCTGCAGCCTACAATTCCTTGGGCAATTCTTTGGGCAATTTCCTGCATATGCTCAGTGCAGCTTGGCCGAAAAATGTCCGTAGGGGTGTCCACTTTGGGGCCCTTTTTCATCCCGAAAAACTTGTCAACAGCCTTCCTGAGCCTCCCAGTGTTCGTCACAGGAGTTGAAAATAGGGTTTCCTGCCTAAGCAGGGGTTTGGACTAGAAGACCCCCAAGGTCCCTTCCAACTCTGTTATTCTATTCTATTCTATTCTATTCTATTCTATTCTATTCTATTCTATTCTATTCTCCCTGCTAGGTGGAAATGGAGTCCAACATCCTGGAGGACGGCTCCCTCATTGACCTCTGCGGGGCCACGCTCCTGTGGCGCACTTCGGAGGGTCTCCTGCGCACCCCAACTTTGCAACAGCTGGAGCTGCTGCGTCAAGAGGTGAACGCTGCCCGGCCCCAGTGCCCGGTGGGCTTCAGCACCCTGGCCTTCCCCAGCCTGGCCCAACGTGGCGTGGTGGAAAAACAACAGCCCTGGGTCTACATCAACTGTGGCCACGTCCACGGTTTTCACAACTGGGGGTTCCGTAAAGAGAAAGGCGGGCTGGAGCGCGAATGCCCCATGTGTCGGCGGCTGGGCCCTTATGTGCCTCTCTGGCTGGGCTGTGAGGCCGGGCTGTATCTGGACGCCGGACGCCCCACCCACGCCTTCTGCCCCTGTGGCCACGTCTGTTCCGCCAAGACTGTCCAGTATTGGTCGCAGATCCCACTGCCGCACGGCACCCATGCCTTCCACGCCGCCTGCCCGTTCTGCAGCACCTGGCTGACCGGCCAGCAGGGTTTCGTCCGGCTCATTTTCCAGGGACCCCTCGACTGAGCCGGAGAGGTGGGGGGGGCACAGCCCGGCTCACCCGGTGGGGGAAACCATTGGTGAACAAACCACAACCTCCACCAGCCGCCGTGGACCGCTTGATCTTCGTCATTTGATTGTACTGGATTCTGCATCGGCCGGATGGCCACCGCATCTCTTCCCATCCAAGCATTTTGGGGGGCGGGGGGATGGATTCCAATCTGGGGAGACGGATTCTCCTCCATCCGCCTCCCCGTCCTCGCCCCTCCCCGTGGCCCAGTCCTTCCCTCTTCCCACCTAGAACCGCCAGTCTTCGAGAAGCAGAGGTTCGCACGACGATGGGGGGCTGCCGGGTTCCGAAATGGGACTGCGTCGTTTTGGGGGGCCAGGGGCTACGAAAGCCAGCTGATTATCTTCAAACAGGGTATGAATCGACAGAGGAAGCTCGACTCGAAATCCGTTGCTTGGGCATTGTAGGCGATCTGCACGCTGCCGTTGCGATTTCTTTAACCCAGGTTTAGAGTTGTTGTGTGAACCCAGCCTTGATCCGTGTTTGGATCGGTGGGGAAAGCCCAGGAGAGCTTTGCTGTTGCTAACAGAGATATATATATATATATCCATTATTCGGTGTGGGTCTCTTATTTATGTACTGTCTCCCGCCTTTATTTTGTATAACGCAAGGTGGCATACGTAAGGAACTTTCCTTGTACCCCACAACAACAATTCTGCTGTTCCTCACAACAACAATCCTGCAAGATGAATTGGGCTGAGAGAAAAGGACAGCCCCAAAGTCACTAAACTGCTTTTCACACTTAAAACTCATAGTCGCTGGGTTTCTAAGGCCACCCCATCAAAATGCCTCTATTTTAATTTTCTCTTAGTCATCGGTTGGAATTGGGGTGAGGGGTCTTTTCTGGGTCTAAATTCAAACCTTCCTCTCCAATTGAGAGGAGAAAAATTTGCTTTACAACACGATGCTTCTCAGACTCCATGACTTTAATATGTGTGGACTTTAACTCCCAGGATTATCCAGTGAGCATGGTGCCTGAGGAGTTCTGGAAGTCCGCTCATGATCAAAGCGGGGATTTTATTAGGGTTTTAATTGTCTGTCGGGGCGTGTATTAATTTTATTTTATTTTAATTTTTGTATTTTATGTTTTTAATGCCCTGTAAACCGCCCTGAGTCCCTAGGGAGAAGGGCGGTATAAAAATGTAAATAAATAAATCAATAAATACTGGCTAGGGAATTCTGGGAGTTGAGGTCCACTCCTCTTAAAGAATGATTGGTGAGGATTTCTGGGCGTTGAAATCCATTCATTTTAAAGCTGCCAAGGTTGATAAACTCTGTTCTATTTCTCCATCCCCAAAAAGACCTTAGAAAGAATTGTGCATGTGTGGGGCATGGGTTTTGTACTACCTCTTTGCGTTCCCCTAATATGCATCCCCCATTTTACGCTTCCAAATTCACCAGGATTTTTAAGCTGGTAAAACTGTGAAGTTAAACCCTCAGCGAAGAGGCTGTGTCTGCCCAACACAGGATATTACACACCAAACAGTAACTGGAAATTGAAACTAACTACAGTACTTGTTGGCTAATGTGTGAAAGCTTTAATAAGGTTTCTTGGTTATGGGGTGAGCTCAGTGAGTGAGAAGACCCAAAGGGTTTTGCACGTGCTGTCTCCAAGGGGTGCACCCCACCCCAAGATTTCCTACCATCTAAACCTCCAAAGGAAGAAACCAGGGAAAATGCAGCATGGATCTCGCCTGAGACTTAATCCAAAGAGCGTCACCATCACGTCAAATGGTGAAGATGGGATAGAATCAAGATCGCATGAAGTACTTACAAAGGCTTACTTAAGGCCACACTTGGAATATTGCATCCAGTTTTGGTCAGCGTATTATAAAAATGATGTAGAGATTCTGGAAAGAGGGAAGGGGAAACAAAAGAGGGAGGGATGAAAGGAAAGGGAGAGGGGAATAAAGAGAAACAGGAAGAGTCAAAGAAGGAAGGAAGGGAGAACAAAAGGAAGAAAAAAGAAAAAGAAAGAAAGACGAATGAAGGAATGAAGGAGAGAATGGGTGGGAAGGAGAAAGGAAAAAGAAGAGAAGGGAAGGAGGAAGGAAAAGAAAGAAGGAAGGAGAAAATGAGAGGGAGGAAAGAAGGAAAAATGAAAGATGAAGGAAGGAGGATGGGCAGGAAGGAAGAAGAAAAAAAGGAAGAATGGAAGGAGGAAAGAAGAAAAGAGAATGGGAAGGAGGGTGGGAGGAAGGAAGGAAAAGAGGGAAGGAAGGAAGGAGTGGACGGAGGGGGGAGGAAAACAAGATAAAAAGAGTCTGAAAAAAAAGCAAGCAAGAAACAATCCAGCCAAAAAGAAACAAGAAACAAGAAACGAAAAGGCGGGCCTTCGGTCTCCCAGCAACGCAGCTCTCATCCTCATTGGCTGGATGTGCCCGGGGGGCGTGTCCGCCCGATCACCGAGAACCGAATGGAGGACGCGAGAAGGGGGCGTGGCAGGAAGTTGGAAGTCGCGCCAGGGAGGCGAGCGGCTGCAGGTGAGGAGGAAACCGAGCGGGGCGGCCACGTGGGCGCGGGTGCGGGAGTCTCGTGGGAACGGGGGCCCGCGTGTACACATCCGGGTCTGTCTGACCTCAACCTGTGTCGGGGCATCCTCGAAGCCGGTGGAGATTCGAGGAGGGCGGTCGCCTGGAACCCTCTGGCTTGCTGTCCGCCTCGTTATTATTATTTGTATAAAGCAGGTTACTAGTCCTCATGGTTTTGAGAGGAAGGTGGGAGGATCAGCAGGGGAAGCCGGTTGCCTTTGAATCTTGGAGAGCCCAATTGAGGGTGGCCAGCCTTGTCTGGCAAGGGCTTCCCAGCATGTTGGAGAGGCAATTCCTTCCCCACCTCTAACCTGGAAATGGCTGGTTGGGGGGAAGGGAGGGAGAGGACTTTGGCCCAAAGGCGCTTCCCCCCCCCCCCCAAAAAAAAAGACAGCTGGACTTTCTGGTTTTTCTTTCAAGACTTGGGTGGTGCAGAATGGAAGGAATGGAACCAAACGGAGCTGAAGAAGCTCCTGGGAGGAGAAGCGAAACGTTTTCAAAGAAGAAGGGAACCCCCCCCCCCCCCAGAAAGTCCTGTTGTCTCTTGGGAAAAAAATCTCCATAGACCTTGAGAGGATTTGGTGCATACAAAGCAGGGCTGGAAAACGGCCCCGCTATAAAGCCATAAAAACTGTCCCCCAAATGACAGCTCCTCTTCAGGAAAAAGTTAGAATGTTAAAACATGGCTTTGGGGGTCCTCCCCCCTCTTTTCCAGGTTTAAAGCAACAGATTTTATGTCTGGCAGTTGCTGCTTGAATTCAGGAAGAATCTGAGGTATTGGGGATGTGCGAAGAAGAGCCCTTCCTTCCTTCCTTCCTTCCTTCCTTCCTTCCTTCCTTCCTTCCTTCCTTCCTTCCTTCCTTCCTTCCT
>JANHFR010002114.1:10850-20958 GCA_032468015.1 Mimophis mahfalensis | reverse complement strand
AGGAAGGAAGGAAGGAAGGAAGGAAGGAAGGAAGGAAGGAAGGAAGGAAGGAAGGAAGGAAGGAAGGAAGGAAATGGAACGAAAGAAGGAAGGAAATGGAAAGAAGGAAAGGAAGGAAGGAAAGAAGGAAATGGAAAGAAGGAAGGAAGGAAAAGGGAAGGAAGAAGGAAGGAAGGGCAATAGCACTAGCCCTTAGACTTACATACCGCTTCACAGTGCTTTCCAGCCCTCTCTAAGCGCTTTAGAAAGTCAGCCTCTGGGTCCTCATTTACTGACATTGGAAGGACAGCCGTGCGAGTCAAGTTCGTAAAACGGGGCAAAACTCACTTCTTCAATGTCTCGTTTAGCCACAGAAGCGTTGGACTCAGTTGTGGTTGTGAGTTGGGGACGATGGAGTTTTCCACAACACGCTGAAGTGCGGGGCTGCTTTGGGGTTCTGCCCGCGATCCTCCGAAACTCGTCTTAGCCCGGCCTCGATTCTTAGCACACTGCCAACCCCCTTTGCAAATTTGCCATTTTATTTTTTCTTTCCCTGTCAGGGAAAAAGACAGATAAGTGAGATGCGGCAGGCCAAGAGGCCTTTAATTTGCTTTTCTCTGGAGCTGCCAAGGTTCAAGAAGATGCGAGCCAGGCCAGAAACCTTCAAAGAAAGGGAGAGAGAAAAATCTGATTTTTTGTTTTGTTTTGTTTTGACATGCCTGGGTGCCATGCCAAGTAGAACTCGGTGTCTTCCTCGGTGTCTTGACAGTTCTGGCATTAAAAGAAAAGCAGAGAGGGATTCCTGCCTGTCTGCAGGCAGAGACACTGAGGCAGGGGTGGGCTTCAACCAGTGGTGGGATTCAAATTTTTTTACTACCGGTTCTGTGGGCATGGCTTAGTGAGCATGGCTATGCTGTCGGCCAATCAGAGGTGGTATTTACTGGTTCTCCAAATTATTGCTACCGGTTCTCCAGAACCTGTCGGAACTGGCTGAATACCACCGCTGGCTTCAACAATTCAAAAATTCCAGCAACCGGTTGATGGATGGGTGTGGCCATGGGCGTGGCCTAGCCAGCTGGTTGCTGGGTGGGCGTGGCTTCCTGGAGCCTGGAAAGGGATGGCCTCCGCAGGCTCTCCGGAGGCTGGAAATAGCCCTGTTTTGGGAATTCTGGGGAGGATTTTGCCCCCCCAAACCTCCGTGCATGCCCTGCACTTACCTGGGCCACATAGAGACTCCTGGGAAGGGTGGGCGGGGCCAACCAGTCATTCTATCTACTGGTTCGGTGAACCAGATGGCATACTAACAACCGGTTCACCCGAACTGGCTTGAACCAGCTGAACCCCACCCCTGCACTGGGGGTTCAACACAGGGAGACCCCAAAATTTGCTGGAAAGGGGAGCAGGTAGCAGATGTGTAACCCCCTGGTCGTCTTTATTTAACATGTCCCCTCCACCCCATCAACATCCCCACTGATATCTAAAAGACACATGCATCCAGCTGCCGCATAAATACAGGTGGTCCTTGACTTACGACAATTTATTTATTTATTTATTTATTTATTTATTTATAAATGAATGAATGAATGAATAAATAAATTCATTTAGTGACCGCCCGAAGGTGTCATGGGATTGAAAAAAGTGTCCGTTTTTCACACGGCCATTGCAAGAATCCCAATCAGAATGGAGACCCTTGGCAACTGCCTCCTATTTATCTATCTATCTATCTATTTAGATAATTTGTTATTGTTTTTTTTAAAGCTACATAAATCATCTCATTACACTAACGGAGTTGTTTCCAGCCATTGAAATAACATGCACCAGTCAAAACCTACGCATTTCTCCATCACAAATAGTTTTCTTTTCAGTATAGCCTTGCTCTTTAATTCATATCAAAATTCATATCAAAGTATTTGCTTCCTATCATTTAATATGCTCCCATTAACAATCCGTTATAAAGAATTAACAACATCTTCACATTTTATCAATCGGAGCACAACTTTCATAAGCCCCATTATCATAGGCTTATTATGACCGATCTATGAACTATAGATATGTATGGGGCTTGCGCATGCGCCGCCTTTTCTTTTCCCCGCCGTAGTCTCGGTTTCCATGTTTACCGAAGGCAAGCGCCGCTGAATACGGCGGGGAAAAGAAAAGGTAACGCATGCGCAGATCCCAGCCAAGCTGTCGGCGACCCGGAAGTGATTCTGCCCTCAGTGGTCACGTGGCATGGTTCCGTCTAAATAGCTGCAAATGGCTGCTGGTGGGTTTTTTGCAGCTAGAAAAGAAATGGATGGATATCGAGGGGCGCCGTTTGGGGCTTGGCCGGTCTGGCTTTTTGCGCGGAGATGGGCCGCTGAACGAGCCGGGAAGAGACGGGGAGGCTCTATCCAGCAAGTGGGGGGCGGTCTGTCTTCCAAGGCGTGGGTGCTTTTTGAGCATGTACAGAGTGCCTCTCCTGTTCCCTGTCTCGGGGGTGCAGAATGGCCGGCAAAGGCTATAAAACGAGGAAGGGAATAATAAAAACACGAGAAGGGCATTCAAGAAAAGAGGAGGAAAAAATAGCTATTGTGAATATTAATCAGATTTTTAACTCCTTCTATAAAATAGCATTTTAAAATAAAACCTTCACTTTTCCTAGAGTGCGTTCTTTCATTTGATTGAATCCCCATCCCCTTCTTTGGAAAAACGTTTTATTTTTAAGGGGCCCCTCCCCCAAAATGTGTAAAAATCGTTTTGTCAAACTCTCATTCTCTGCTGTGAACAGGCACTGTTTTAAATGAATATTTTTTAAAAAAATAGAATAAATTTAATACATTTCGACACCACTTGTGCTTGCTTTTGGACATGAGTTTAACCATCCTCCAATCTTCCTTTCTGTGGAGACCAGGGTGGTTTAATTTTAAAATTTGTCCCTTCTTTGGTTCAGTATTTTGGGGGTATTTGGCTGTTGAATTCCCCAAACACCGTAAAACACAAGAACTTAAAACCAGGCTGAGAAAACTCTACAAATGTGGGAAGAATTCTTAGATGGTGCTTGCTATGGCTGGGAAGGTCTCAGAGAAAAAAAGCTTGTGGACTAGAAACATGACTTGTAGAAACATTGTGGAGAAAAGCTTGTGGACTAGAAACATGACTTCTCTATTTTCTTTCCAGGCTGAGGAGTGCAGCCTGATGCCGGCAAGTGATTCTGTGCTGGAACAGAGGGGCTCCATTCCATCATGACCAGCAATCTGGACATTTTTGTGGGGAACACAACCTTGATTGATGAAGAAGTCTATCAACTGTGGCTAGATGGATATTCTGGTAAGTCTCAATCCTTCACATCTGTTGTCTGTTTCTCATGAAAAAGACAGTTTGAAACGGTGTTTCTCAGCCATGGCCACTTGAAAATGAGAGGAATTCAACTCCCATAATTCCTCAGCCAGTTGGAGGAACTCTGGGAGTTGAAATCCACCCATCTTAAAATACCCTGGCTGGAGATTTTTGGGAGTTGAAGTCTACCTCAATTAAAGCATGCTGGCTGAGGAATTCTGGGAGTTGAAGTCCACCCATCTTAATAGCTGCCAAGGTTGAGAAATCCTGATCTAAGGCAGGGGTCCCCAACCTTGGCAATTTTAAGACTTGTGGACTTCAACTCCCAGAATCCTCCAACCATCATGCTTTAAGAAGGGTGGACTTTATCTCTCAGAATTCCCCAGCCAGCAATTGAAGTCTTCCTATCTTAAAGCGTGCTGGCTAGGGAATTCCTGGGGAATGGAGTCCACCCATCTTCAAGCTGTCAAGTTTGAGAAACTCTGCAGTAGATGACCTCTAAAGTCCCAACCCTGGTAACCCAGGAGAACATGAACTGGATTTTTGCATGTGTTTCATTGTGGATTTGTGCATGCTTTTTCTTGCTGTGATTGGTCCCATTAGCCTTAAAGCCAGGTACAAATATTTGCACAAATCTTCCCCAGTGTGAATCTCACTTCTTGACAGACAAAACCCTCTTGGCTTTCCCCAGTGGATGATGCCGTCTCTCTTCGGCTGCGTTCTGGCATCCTGGAGCAGACCGGTGCCACGGTTGATGTCCTCCAGAGTGACACCATGGACCATTACCGCACCTTCTACATGCTGGAACGTCTTCTCCATTCTCCCCCCAAGTTGCTGAACCAGCTGCTTTTTCAGATCCCCCCTTGCCGGCAGACAATGCTGATTGAGAGGTAGGCCGACAAATGGGACAGTGGAGAAAACGGTCCCTCGGTTGGCGTTGGGCCACACGCTCCCTTAGATACGCTGGGGCAACCCAGCTGCTGTTTAGAAAAGTCCTGCATGCTAATTGCAATTAAAGAGAAAGATGAATCAGAATATTATAAGGCAGTGATGGCGAACCTATGGCACGCATGCCCAAAGTGGCACGCGGAGCCATATCACCCGGCACGCGAGGTATCCCCAAGCCCCGCCCCCCTGCGCCTGCACAGTTCTCCCAAGCCCCCAAAGACCAAAAAACCCTCAAAATTTCGGGGGTTTTTTCGGCGTTTTGGGAGCTTGGGAACACATGCGCAAGCACAAGGGGGGGTGGGACAGAGCAGGCAGCATCTCCTCCACCCCACCCCACCCATGCATCCCCATGCCCTCCCAAGCTCCCAAAACGCTGAAAAAACCCGGAAATTTTGAGGTTTATTGGGCGTTTTGGGGCTTGGGAGAACTGCACAGGCGTGGGGGGGGCTATGCCCCTCCCTGCATGCATGCACGCACGCTCCCAATCCCAAACAAGGAAGTGGGCAGTGCGCATGCGCACACCTAACATAGGAAGTGGCACTTGGGTGGCCACACCCACTCCTCCCCTCCCCTTTTTGGCACTCGGTGCCAAAAAGGTTCGCCATCACTGTTATAAGGTATGGGAAACATTCTGGTTGCAGAATAGAAGTGAAAGAGAATAACAGTAATGTGAGAAGTACAAATATTATTGTATCATATGAAGAAATATTAATTGTGTATTAGTAATAATGAATTGTTGAAATTGAATCTATATAAAACAGAAGCGTGGGTTTGTGGGTCTGTCCCAAATAGGCTCTTCCATGCCTGCATCAATCTGTCCCAAACTTGCCAAGCACATACCTTGCACTCCGGAGACAAACACTGGAGGGATCAGAAATGCCTTTGGGGGTTCTTTGCCCCCTAAAAAAGCTGCCGAAGTGCTGACCCCAGCTGTGCTGTACTGCACATGTGCAGAGGGCTCTGCAGTCACCAAGGCAAGCACGGCCAATACAGGCAAGGCATGCAAATCGGAAACATATGAATATCTAATTATGAGAGTAAGAATAATTGATAACTGTGGAAGAAAAAGACACGGGACTGTATCATGATGATTGGGGTATCTAATGTGACCTGGACAACGCAGCCTTCAAAGTGAGATGTTTTATGCAACTTTAAAAATAAATAAAAAATTTGGAAAAAGTCTTGTATGCAAATCTAGTCCAGTGAATCACTGGAGGTTTTTCAAGAAGAGCCACTTGTTCGGAACAGCACAGGTAGTCCTTGACTTACGACCATGTTGCTAAGTGAGAAGTTTGTTAACTGAGTCTTGCCCCATTTGAAGACTTTCCTTGCCAGGTTTGTTAAGTGAATCATTGCAGTTGTTAAATGAGCAACGTGGCTGTTAAGTGAACTCTGGCTTCCCCATGGACTTGGCTTGTAAGGTCGCAAAAGGGGATCACACGACCCCGGGACACTGCCGCCATCGTAACTATGAGTCAGTTGCCAAGTGTCTGAATTTTGATCACGTGACCCTAGGAATGTTGCAACAGTCATAAGTATGAAAAACTGTCATAAGTCACTTTTTTTCCAATGCCATTGTAACTCTGAACGGTCACTAAATGAACTGTTGTAAGTCGAGGACTACCTGTAGTAGCAATGATGTATTTCTTTCCAGGTACTATGCCTTCAATGCTGCTTTTGTCCGTGAGGTGCTGGGGAAAAAGCTATCAAAAGGAACCAAGAAAGATTTGGATGATATCAGTGCCAAAACTGGTGTGACTCTTAAAAGTTGCCGCCGGCAGGTAAGTTGGGCACTGAATTCCCAAAACTAGCTTTTCTCCTGCTTTCAGTAACTCTTAACTGACTGCCGTGAAAGGCAGACATGTTTTCCAGATGCTTTGATGATCCAGAATCTCGTAAATAAAGTTTGTCTCTCTGTATAAAACAGAAGTGTGGTGAGGTGTGTGTGTGTGTATGTACTCTATTCGCTCCTACACGGAGCAACCAATCTCACCCAAACTTGGCACATACATACCCTGGCATTGTGAGAACAGCACTGGGGGAATCACAAAAGCCTTTGAGGGATCTTTTCCCCCCAAAAAAGGGTGCCGAAGTGGACACCCTCGCCGACATTTCACTGTCAAGCTGTACTGCACGTGTGCAGAGGGTTACCAGGCAAGGCATGCTAATCGGAGGCTCTCCGGCCAATAGTGGCAAGGCATGCCAATCGGGCAAAGAATGCTGGGAATAGTAGGCTGTCGCATTATCATAAATACCCGGGTGAAGCCGGGTTATTGGCTAGTTTGTAACAAAGGCAGGATGCAAATAAATAAAATGGGTTAGTCGGACCAGGGGCTGCAACCCCAGACTATCATGGTTTGTCTCCCACGATGACGTAAAGCGTTGTTTTTTTCCCTTCTGTTTCAGTTTGACAATTTCAAACGTGTTTTCAAAGCCGTGGAGGAACTGCGTGGGTCGTTGGTAGAAAATATTCAGCAGCATTTCTTGCTTTCTGATCGGTTAGCCAGGTACGAAAATAAGCATGGATGATGTAAGGTGCTCAAGGTAGAGTTATTAGGACTCTTTGTTTTGGGCAGGGGGGGTTAGACTAGAAGATCTTCCAGGTCCCTTCCAGCCCTGTGATTCTGTGAATCCAGTTCTTTCTCTCCTTCTCTCCACCCTCCTTCTCTCTCTCCCTTCCTCCCTCCCTTCTTCCTCTCCATCTCACTCTCTTGCTCTCTCTCTCTCTCTCTCTCTCACACACACACACAAGCTACCGCACTCTCTCTCAACCTTAAGCTATGCGGACTTCAACTCCCAGAATTCCCCAGCCAGCATGTGAGTTTAAGAAGGTCCACCCTTCTTAAAATGCTTCTCGCATAATGTTTCTCAACCTTAGCAACTTTTAAGATGCGCGGACTCCGACTCCCAGAATTCTCCCGCTAGCCTTGCTGGCTGGGGAATTCTGGGAGTTTGAAGCCCACATAGCTTAACATGGCCAAGGCTGAGACGCACAGATCTGAGGTGAGATCTCAGTGAAGAATTAACACAGTTTTGTCCACGGAGCCACTCCCTGCGCGGTGTCCTCTGGCATAACAGGAAATCTGGGGCGGAGGGTTCAGAGATTTGAACGGCAGCAGGCACCCTTGCTAGAGCTCCTGAGCACGTGCAGAATGCAAAACCACCAACCCCGAAGTCCTTAGCACAGTGGTTCTCAACCTGTGGGTCGGGACCCCTTTGGGGGTCGAACGACCATTTCACAGGGGTCATCTAAGACCATCAGAAAACACATATTTCAATACAAATACAGGTGTATGTGAAAATAATTTTATGGTTGGGGGTCACCACAACATGAGGAACTGTATTAAAGGGTTCATTAGGAAGGTTGAGAACCACTGACTTAGCAGGAAAAGGCCCACACCCAAAGGAATAGAACAAGGAAATATTTTTTTTCCCAATCTAAACTGCAGTTTGGGGAGAAAAGCTATTTGGTCTCTTTGTGTGCCATGGACCTGCAAAACACAAGGCTTGGGCTGATAGGTCAAGGCCCTTCCCTCCATCCTTGCTGACCAGCTGCCCTAGTAGTTAAGCTGCCCTGGCTTAAAACCCCTCAAACCTTCTCCACACCCCCAGGGACTACGCCGCCATCGTGTTCTTCGCAAACAGCCGCTTCGAAACCGGGAAGAAAAAGCTGCAATATTTGAGCTTCGAGGATTTTGCCTACTGCGCGGAACAGATGATCGAGAATTGGACGTTGGGGGCGATGGGTGAGAGGGCAGATCCTTCAGAGTACGGGGTGGGGGGACCTGGGGGAGACCAGGCCCTTCTCCGGCGGGTATTCAGGGGCCTTGGTTGTTTACGTTTTCCAGCTTGGCTGGCAAAAGTCATGCAGTGACATAAATTCTCTTCCTCTCCCCTTCGGAGCCTGAGCAGCTAAGGAGGGTCCCTCCTAAACATCTGTTATTACAGACATTCACTGCCTTGGGTTCCTTATCTCTCTCTATAAAACAGAGTGTGGGTGGCCGTCCGGCGGACCGGAGGGCGGGAGGGTGTGGAACCGTAGAGATACTAATCTACAGTTTACAGATGAGTGCCAGACCTTCCCACTCAGAAGCTTCTCCAGGCCTAGGCCGGGATGATATGGAGGGGGCGTGAAGCCATAGAGATACTAATCTACAGTTTACAGATGAGTGCCAGACTTTCCTGCTCAGAGGCTTCTCCAGGCCTAGGCTGGGATGATATGGAGGGGGTGTGAAGCCATAGAGATACTAACCTACAGTTTACAGACGAGTGCCAGACCTTCCCCCACAGAGGCTTCTCCAGGCCCCAGGATGACTATACCCAGGCAAAGCCGGGTAATCAGCTAGTAATGCAATGCAAGTGGAAACAAGCAAACGGATCGATAAACGACTCACTTTTATTTGTCCTGCCAGATACCAACGTGGATGACATGGACGTCGACTTGGATAAAGAATTTTTACAGGGCCTGAAAGAGTTAAAAGTTCTGATTGCAGACAAAGATCTATTAGATCTGCACAAGAGGTATACGGGCCTGGGGCGGGGGGTGTCCTGGGAGGGGCCTTGGCAGAATATTCAAAGCAATATTTGAATATTCAAATATTGGGCCCGGGGCTAATGAGAGTTTTGCACTTTTTCCCATAAGGCAGGCGAATAAGTTGTTAGGAGCTGGTTGGAGGTTCTATGAATTAAGTATCATTTTACAACTTTTCATTCTCTAGACTTTTTTTTTTTTTGAGTGGTTGAGCAACCGAGGAAGGCAACAAAACTCCTTCGGTGAAGTTTAGCAAGCTAAGGGGAGTCGCATTCCTCGGAGGATGCTGAGGACTAGCGCTTGTCTCTCCGTTTGGAGAGAGAAAGCAGAACGCCAGGCTGAAGCAGAGTTTTGCAGATATTTGCTAGTAGATCTGCAAATGACAGGCCCTCCTCAACTTAACGACTGGCCGTTTTAGCAACCTGCTCAGAGTTATAGCTGGTTAAAGGGACTTACGACTTGGATCTAACATTCTACACAATTACACTTTGAATTTATTTATTTATTAATAAAATTTCTGAGCAACTGTTTTACCACTTTTTTTTTGCCAAAAATCAGCAATTCATTTCCAATTTGCAGCAAATGGGTGGCAGGGGGCAATGCTCAGCAACCACCACCAACACACTGTAAAATCGTGCCGGTGCTATGGCCAGTCCCATTTTATGACTGTTTCAACTTAACCAAAGCGGGCAGGCTCCATTACAGTCGTAACTTGAGGATTCCCTGTAATTTTTTTTTTCACTTTGGGTTTAAACCCTTGCTGGGGGGAGGGAGAATTTCCATCTTGGAAGGTTACACATTTTGGGAGGAAGCTATTTTAAAAAGAAATTGGTTTTCAAATGTTTTCAAATAATTAACTGGTGGGAACGGCTCGCCTCCAGAAGTTGTGGGTGTTCCATCGCTGGAGGTTTTTAAGAAGAGGCTGGGCAGCCATTTGTCTGGAATGGGATTGGACTAGATGACCTCTGAGGTCCCTCCCAACTTTGAAATAGGCATGTGGGTGGCGTTTTTTTTTTCCCTAAAATTTCCTGAAATTCTTCCTACTGCTTCCTTTTTATACATCGCAGCTTGGTGTGCACAGCACTGCGGGGGAAAATTTCAGTGTTCCCTGAGATGGAAGCCAATTTTAAGGTGGGTCCTGCTGGGCCCCAGGCCCAGGGTTTGAAGCCTGACCCACTTCCTTTTGTTCCCACAACCTCCTTGTCAGCTAATAGAGGAAAAACTGCACCGGATCTGAATTTTCCCCCCCAGTTCATATGAAATCGGGAAATGTTTGTGAGCTGTTACTTATTGGATGGCCACACGGGGGAGCCATTGTGCTTTGGGTGGGTGGGT
>JANHFR010002113.1:137040-147843 GCA_032468015.1 Mimophis mahfalensis | reverse complement strand
TCCTAAAATGGAGAGCTAGAATGTTCCTATGTCTAGAGTGCCTTTGAACCCCTGAGATTCCAGTGAGATGCCATGTCACAGTGAATGGGGATGACACAGATGAACCATGCAATGAATAGTTGGAGAGAAAACTATGAAAGAGCTGAAAATTGGTGAGCTTTTCTAAGCGTAAACATATTAGAATTCTCTATATATCTGGCCTTTGTGGAAACTTTCAGTGAAAATAAACAGATGACCGTTGCCTATTTTAAGATAATATTTCACTGCTTATAAACTGGATAGATCATCAATGGCAATTTAGTCATTAAGTACTGAAAAATCTTGAGAATTGTATCTTTTGCATTCACATATAGCTTTTATTTTGAATTACATCAAATATTACTTTTTAACCTATAGGACATCTCAAAAGTTTCATTACAAACTAAGCACAATGGAGAAAAAAACATTCTGAAACAAAGAGATAATATGTTCCCAATTTCCTACAAGAAGATTTTACAGAATATCTTCATGACTGTATTTGTCAGATGGGCTCTGCTGGAAGATGTCAATATTCTCTTAATATTTCCAGCAGCCTCTGCAAATAATGCCATGTTATGTATAATACATTCATTTACATCAGCAAGCAGATAAATGCAAAGTCTGCCATTCCTAGTAAACTATTATGAAAGCCTGAAGGGAAATAGTCTTGGGGAGTACTAGGCAGTATAAAACATTGAGGGCAATATTCAGTTACATTCTGGCTGCATATTCAAAACCGCAAATTTGCTGACGTTCCAGTATAACCACCAAGGGCATTATTTCCTGAAAACTGCATATATGAGCTCTTGAAAGCACATTAGCTTGAGAATCATCCCCTTGACAAAATGGTGCTTCTATAAGCAACAAGCACTTGACTGTTTCACCATTTTGAAAAACCATGTAGGAGTGACACACATTGTTTTTCTCAGCTATGCTGAATTAAAGTACTCTCTAGAGAATTGATCTCTTGATACTTTGCAGCTTGAGTTAGTCTGAATCACCATTCATTGTATCTGGCCTTTATTAAAAATACTCCATCCTCCTGATTCATCTGAGCAGTAGGAATGCCTTGAGGTAGACAAAAAAAGAGGTCTTCAAATCTGAGATTGGATTATTTTTAAGGCATTTATATTATCCCTCACACAATTCTTCCCCAAATGAACCAGATAATAAAAAATAGAATAATATGGAGATACCAAGTGAACTTCTGTGCTGTGTAAAAAATACTATGAGGAAATGTAATGCTTTGCTGATATTTTGCTTGCTGATATATGAGCCCAAAATTGTAAACTAGTTGAAATTTATTATTTTTTCCCTCATGGTTTGCTATCAGATAAGGATATCTCGTGAATGGATTCTAATATATGCTGTTCTTTTCACACTGAATCATAAAACATGTGTTCTGATTAACTATGAACACATGAATCTTGTTTTAAGACAGGGACTGACCATTCAGAGCCTGTAAAGCCTTTTTTTTTTGCATCCTGGAGTCAATCTAACTTGCAAAAGTTGGTAACAAAACTGACTTTAAAGAAATTAGGAAGTTAGCCATTTTTTGAATTTATGGATATACAGTAATTTAAGCTGATCTCAGGAAAGATTAGGCAGAGTATCCCAGAGTATCATTCTTATATGTAAGAATAGTTTAGATGGCATGAACCATCAAAATGGTTAATACCTAAATGTTTTGAAATCATGCACAAAAATGCTAATCAATCATTCATTAAATTGGAAAAAGACAGTGAATTGAGAATTTCATGTCTTAAGTCTGTTCTGTTCTCTTCATATTTTTGTTAATAATTTGAATAATGAAGTAGTTTGACTTGGACATTTTTTAAAAGCAAAATTGGCAGATTAAACACATGAGAAGCTTACTGTGCTTATTTCATCTCCCCCACATTTTTTTAAAAAGTACAAAATGTAAGCATTCTAAGTTGATGATGTATCATCCAAATTCTGTTGCAGTGATTTTGTGGGTTTGGGTATACAAAGGGCCACTAGGCCATGGTTTATCCATCTCTACTATCATAGATTTGTTTATAAATCACAAGAGTATGTTTCATATCATAATAAGCCAAAACCTAACAAATCACAGATAAATCAGCAAGTGTTAAAATGTGTGGAATGGAAGCATTGTTTGCATCTAAACTTTTTTACCCCCTTTTTTTACCATTGCATTTAAATCAAAACGTTTAAATTTTTTTTTTGCTGACAGAGCCTTAACAGAAGCAAAGTATTATCCACTTTTCCTGTGGATGACATCATTAAAAATAATAACTAGACTCTTGCAAATGTATAGAAGTTATTAAACTAAAAAAGGAAAATGTTGCTAAACTTGTAGATCTTTCCCCCCACCCCCAAAATCAGCCATCTAATTTCTAAACTATAATCCATTTGGTAATTTCCAAGTTTATGAAATTCACAGTTATGAGTTTAGTATTCAAGAGCTGAGCTGTTTCGGATAGCGGCAATAGTAACTGTATGGAGACACAATATTGTAAAATTATCATATTTTTGCAATGAGTTCTTTGATTTCACTATCTTCTTTTCAACTACAGCTCACCTATTTGAAAGTAATAGCGACCCTAAGCCAAGACACCTTTGTATATAAATTATTTTTAGATTACTTATCATAAAATCAGTTAAAAGAAACAATCGAAAATGTGTCTGCTGATGGAAAAAATCCTGCTTCAGGTAAGATTCTCTCACTAGGTTAATAGAAAACATTAGAAGGTATTGCTTCAGTTTATGATTTATCCTTCTTTACTGGGTATATCTTTTTGCATTCCCTATAACTTTTTGAATGACTTTACACCACAGTGTGTATTTCATAACAGGCCAAAACACCCTGTCACAATCCAATAGAAAGAAAGAAATCCAGAAAGTACAAAATTCCAACACGTTCCCCAAAGAACAGAGTCCTGCTTCACATTCTTCCTCAATTCAAATAAACTAAACTCCACTTAGTATCCCCTCTCCTAATGGGCACCCCCACTGGGAACTTTGTGAGATTACCACTATGGAGGAGGCCTTACTGCAGCTGGATATGTAAACAAGTCCATAATCCATTTGAAAGAACTCTCACAATTTGGCAGAGTTTGCAATGTTGTTAACACAGTGTGCCAAAAGAATAACAAAGCCATCATTTTAAGTTTATTCATGGACTTGTATTAATCAAGAAATTTTCCAGAAATCCCTTGTAAATGAGGGACCTTCCAGAAATTTAGCATTTAGACAAGAATGTTTCCAGATGACTGTTTGCTTATCTGCAACATGTTCCTCAAAATAAATCACAGCTTTATCCAAGTTGAATGGAGACAGAAAACACATTGCTGCTGTAGAGCAGAAAGTAAGTTCTCCTTTGATCTCCATCCACTATTTGGACTCTCAGTTGCTACTTCCACTCCCAGTCAAAATTTAGGTCAGAGTTCTCATTTCACAGGAGGTGGCCAGAGATATTTCTGGCAGTAAATTTAAAGAAAACCAAGTGATGGATTCAAACTGTAATCATATGTACAATAGATTTTATCTCCCTGTAGACACTAGTCAGAGAGGTTTTGTCTTTATGTATCAGTTTTTAATTTTAACCTCATTATAATGAATTCATGTAGAATTCTGCTTTCCATGGTATGTCTGGCAATAGAGAGCAGAATAATTCTCTTAACACTTACAGGTGGGATTTGGTAAAGTTGTTTTTATACATCCCAGCTCTCATGTGATAAATACCTATTATTGGATAACTAAATGGTTGTATGAATTGCCCTTCGCCTTTGGGCTTCCCCGTGGATTAAAGACTCCATTTATAGGCTGTTGAAATATGCTTCACATAATGGAAAGCTGCAACTTTTGAAAATCTTTGATGGCATTCACAAGTCCCTAAACACAATGCATTTTTATACTATTAGCAGTTGCCATCAAGATCCCCCAAACAGCATGAGGCTTGCACATATTATAGTCATCTAATTATGACTTAGTCCATTTGAGACCATAGCATGGGATCATATATCTATGCTCCATTTATAATGGAGTTTTGGCTTTTTGCTCCAATCGGTCCATTTTAATCAATATCTAATACCCGTTTTTAAAATCACAACTCTTGTCATTGCTAGGTGACTTTGCACCAGACACTACTGCTCTGTGTGAAATGAACAGCTATCTTAAGCTACACTTACAATATGCAATATACAATATATACAATATATACTATAGTATATATATTTGTTTTCGTAGATTTTCACGGGTGCAGGTATATAAGTCTTGGTGTATTCCCTTACACGGGTGTATTTCCCTTACACGGGAAAAGACCCGAATACACCAAGACTTATATAGTATATATACTATATACAAGCAGTATACATACTATATACAAGCAGTATATATACTATATACATGAACACCCATACATTTCTACCAGCTAAAAGCATTTGCTTATTTATTGACATGAAAATATCTGAATCAAACTTTGAATAGTTTTTAGATATTATAAAGTTTAAGCTGCCACATCTTACATGGTCCATTTAATAAAATATTTTGTTTACTACAAGACTTAATAAAGAACTACGTAGCACCATTTAAAAATATTTCATTGGTACAGTCAAAAGAAAGCAAGTTCTTTTTTGGGACGTTCTAATGGCCCCAAAAGAAAGGAGAACACAAGCAAAATTTAATTATACTAACTTATGTACTTTTTTGTTGAATAGAACGCTTGTCTAATAATCTGTATTTAATAAATTGTGTTTGTGGTGGAAAATATAGACTTTTGAAGATTATAGGGAAAATGTTAAAATTTTGGCTCTTTCATAAAAGACATTAAATTGTTTTGATTTTTTCTTACTTTTTTCTACAAACCAAAACAACTCTTGTGCTAGTAGTATTTTGAACATGAAATGATTTAGCAAGTTAATTTCTTATAAATTCTTACTCTATAAATTTCTACAAAGGAATTTGTGCATTCATGATACACCGTAAACAATAACTTGTGTGCGTTCTCAATACATTTTTAAAGAAAGTTATTCTTTCCATGATAGTTTTGAAATATCAAAAGTGAGATTTCGTTTAAAAATAATAACATACTGTTACAGAAATGGAATTACAAACTCCAAACACCACGCATGAAAATGCTTACACCAGAGGTGAAGCTAACCGGTTGTCAGACCAGTAGGAACCCACCCCTGTTCTAAGGATATGGTTGAAAAGTGAAAAACCATGATGTGGACAGGGCCAAGGGACATAAAAATAAAGCTAATTCAAGAAAGATTTAAATCAGACAAAAGAAAGCATTTTTCAAAAGGTGCATAATTAATATTGCATAATTAATAGGTCTGGATACCATACTATACCATACCATATCATATCAATCTGTATTATGGTCATAGACCAACGGATCTTGGATCAGAGTTCTATGCCTGGTCATCCTCTGAGGAGGTAGGATCCTGATACAAGGTTAATAATCATATTTAATATGAGGTGTGCATACATTACACAATGTATGGAGGCAGATCTTTGGGTGGTGGTAGAGTGCTTCAGTGTCTCATTTTCCAGTTTTCATGACAGAATCTATTTGAGGTAATTTCAATTAACATGGCCCTATTATTTTTCTCAGTTCTTTGATGGAAAATATTTCTTTTTAATATTTTGTTGACTGGTGCTGTTTTGCTATGGATTATTTCTCAAACTTTCCATCCCTAATGTGACTTTTATGGTGCTTGTGGATGCCTACTCAAAATGGCTTGAGGTGGTACTCATGACATCGATCACCTCAGATACCATGACCAAGGCCCTTAAAAGGCTGGTTGCGACCATGGACTGCCAGATGTCCTCATTTTGGAAAATGGGCCACAGCTCACATCAAGCCAGTTTGAGCTTTTCCTGGCAGGTCATGGCATTCATCATGCCCTGATTGCACCATTCCATCCTACTAGCAATGAGCAGGCTAAGTGGATGGTCTGATCAGCAAAGGAAACACTGGAAAGGATGGGCCCAGGGGACTGGCAAACATGGATAGCCGAGTACATCCTAGTCCAGCATGTCACATTAAATGCCACCACCAATAAGAATCTGGCTGAACTCCTAATCGGTCGCCGCCTGCAGACCAACCTGAACCAGCTGCACCAGGACTGCTCCTTGGAAGTCCCTGCAGCCTTGACTAGCCAGCCTTGGACATTCTCACCAGGTGACCTTGTCTACAATCACAACTACACCAGGGATCCTACCTGGATTCTTGCCTGGGTAGTGGATGTTACTGGGCTGCATTCCTACAAGGTGGTACACAAAGATGGCAGGTTGTGGTGCTGCCACATTGACCAGTTCCATGGCCACCTCAGAACCTCCATCTGCTGCCAGACAGAATGGACTCTGCCAGAGACAACCCTGGCTAAGGACACGCTAGCTCAGCCACCACATGTATGGACAAGGGACTGTGGTGAGTCACAGTTGCCTGCTGACTCAGTTCCTCTTGTGTTAGAAGCACCAGTGACTGAGCCTTTGCTGCTGCTGCAAGCTGTACCTGAAGCAGCATCAGCCACTCTGCCTAGTCAAGGCTCTGGAGCTACTGGTCTTGAGTTGGGATCTTGTAGGTTGGGACAGACATATTGCTACCCTGCCCACTTAAATGTTAAATATGTTAAATTGTTATTTTGATTGCCATAATGCTTTGTCTTGGTGGGGAGGGGTGTTATGTATTGTATATAGTGTATAATTGTCAGGTGGAGTTCTTATTCTAGTCCTCTGTTGGAGTGGGAAAATACTTTCTCCTGATTGGTCATTTGGCTGATGAGTCTTCTATAAAAGGAGCTCTGTCAGCCAGGGAGTCCAGTTGCCTCACAGGCAATATTGAATAAAGAGCTGTTAGAAATCACTGTGGCCCCACCTCCATTCTTTGCTCAGAACATAACACTTGGTTTTGATTGGATTGTAGGGGGCTTGGTCTGGAGGCAGATAGGGACAATTTGGGTCTGATAAGATTAGAAGCTGATAAGCACAGAAGCTGAATTTAATCGTGTTTATGTTCAAAAGACAGAAAAGGAAAAGAGAGCAGCTTTCACTTTATTTGCTGTATAATATTTTTCCCACCACAAAAATAAATGAACTGGAGATGAACAAGTACACAAAATCCAAATGCACTCACTCCCTTGCCTTGACAATATGCAGCTATGTGCAGTGACAGCAGAATATAGTTCAAACTCTGGACTGGTAGAATGGCCTTTGCAATAATCTCCTAGAATATTGCCAGATGAAGTTATTGTTATAACTCTAGGGGATAATATTCTGCAGGTAAAAAATGATATCAAAACTTAAATCCCTTGATGTTCTTTTGCTACTTTTCTGGAAACTGGAAAAAAGGAAAAATAAAAAGCTGAGATGAATCATTAAATCAAGTTTACAAAGAAGAATTAGGCTGAAACTGGTCCAGTTGTTTTTCTTTATGTTTGTGGGTTTGGTTAAGGCTGAGTTGCTGTTAGGATAGCTAGATGAAATTTACCAAAGCTCGGTAGAGTGCTGTAGCTGAATCGGGAAAACCTAAGCATAAAAGTGTTACATAGGCATACTTTCTGATAAGTAGTGTTGCACTTACAGGCAAATTTCTATACATAGGCATAATTTTTACACTGAGTTTCAAAATTAATTGCATTATGTTTAAATTTAAAATTGTGGCCTTTTCTTCACCCAAGGGGATCTTTGTTCTTTTAATCAAGGACGTGATTGCAAACAAAGCAAAACAAATCCCACAATTTACTTATTGATATAAAACCATAATTTATGCTATTATTAATAGTCTGATTTGGAATATTATAACAACCTTATTGTATACGAATAATCTGATATTCACATATGATGTTTTGGAATAAATGGAGCTTACTTGGAGATAAGAGTACCTAAGAGTGAAAGGCATTATGCTGAAAATGATTACTGTGCCTCTAAACAAAGAATAAAGACTAGAAGTAATTTAATTTCATTGAATCTCCATTCCTAACTCATGTTAGTTTTAACCCATACAAATAATTGTGTGAATTAGCTCTCTTTCAGTGGTATATTTTGGCATGTCTTAATGATATTTGGTGTGTTTTCTGTTCAAAAGATTATTCATCCATCGTTCTTCCAATTAGAGAGAAAAATGCAAGCCTTCCTCACCCCCTTTGCCACGAACTGGCAGGGCGAAGACTATATTGTGTCAAATGTCTGCAGTTATATTTATGTGACTGATGAATAAATTTAGCATTTTGGTTTTTATTATTATACAGACGTTTCAGAAATATTCACATGGGAAAGTATTAAGAATTTATAAGCATGAAGACAGCAAGTTGTTGTAATACATGCTATAGAGAGGTGCAAAGAAAGAGATTAACATAAACTGCATACTGGTCTAGTAAATTAGCCCTGCACAGTGTATGAATCTGACAAGAGCTTTGAACATTTGCAATGGGATCACAACTGCTACTACTCTCTATGCAATCCCCATTGAAATGAAAGTGAATTACACAAAAGCACTGATGTCTTCTGCAACTTCCATTCATTTCAAAGGGCTCAGATTGAAATTGCTGGTGGATTGTGCCCATTATTTTTAATGTGATATCACAAGCTAGTGACATTAAAGAATAATTCATCATCTTTGCACAAAAGCAGTAATAACAAATGTAAACCATTTCTCAAAATTTTAGCTAGCCCGAAGAGCTTTCTATTTCTGAACTAATCCACAGTTTCACAAATTTTGTCAATAAATCACAGACTCTAGCTTTTAATGAATATTTTTTTTTAAAAAATCATTGTTCCATATTACTTTTCACTCAGTAAATAGCTCTTAAATAAAATCTTTTTTTTATTTGCACAGAAGACAGCCTTAGATCACACATACTACATGTTCTTTCTGAATGAGGTTTGTACAGCTGTTTTGTTTTAAGATTTGTTTGAAATAATTGCTTATATGGGGTCTTTGTCTGTTCCAATTTGGGCAGGCATGTTCCTAATTTGGATAAATGTATCTTGATCAAAGGGAAGGAAGAGTAGAAAATGCTCTCTGCTTGGTAAACTGATACTGATTCTTAAGGGATGGAAAGATCCGAAGGCAAAAATACCAGAACAGATAAGGAGAAAATACAATTTGGTGGAAAAAGCGTTAAATCTTGCATGAAGCATATAAATATGTTAATTAGAAAGTATCTCTTTATTGAAAAAGAATGCTGAGGTGAGGAAAACATCCAGCTAATGTATACAGACAATCTTTTACCTCTCCTCCATGTAAAGATTATAGAAAATATTCCTTGACATATAAATAAGTAAATATAGCAACTTTCCATCTCTCTGGCCTCCTACTAGATTATAGTAGAACTCTGTCAACAACTATAAAGGGCCACAGAAGCAATTTCAATAAATATTTCATTATAGGAGCACACAACCGTAAGTATTTTAAATAAATACATGTACTTACTTGGTGGATACTTGCTGTGAAATGTCTATAGTTTTCATTTATAGACCAACACTTTTTTTTTTACATCTAAAGAATGGTTTTCCCCCTGGTGTTTTGGCTGATTATTTGTAAAAGTGAAATACTTTCATCTTTTCTACTTTTAAACAAAATATCAATTCATTGAAGTTGTAGCATATCATAGTGTGCATGGAAAGAACTTGAAGAGATGAGACAACCTTTTTGGATTAAATGAGAACTAACTCTTAAATGCTTATTCAAAGATGATAAATTTGAATTGGTTAATACCTAAATACTGACTCAGGTGGAAATATCTGTGATAGTATGCTGTCAGTTTGTCTCCATCATTCCTTTTTTGTGTCTGCACAACTCATTAAGTCCCAGAAACTCAAGAATAGCAGATACTGCCTTTTTTTGATCTTTGCTTGTTAATTGTTAATTACAATTTAGGCATCTGAATATTATGGTATCAGTTCTGAAAATAAATGGAAAATATCATACACAGAAATGAATATATACACATCTTTTTTGTTCTCACAAAAATATTACTATTTTTATTCCATGCGCTAAGAGAAAGCTCTTTAGAGAACCTTTGACCTGAAATTGCATGCTAAAAGCATCAATGTTTGCTTCCCATTAGAACATTTGGTGAAAATTCAAATTTTCCTTATGCATTTTATTAATAATAAAGTGATTAAAAATTCAAATCAAAGAGGGGCAACTCCTTTCATATATAGAATGACCTAAGGAATGATACATTCTCAGTCATAATCAAGACATAAAAATGTAGTTTAAATTTCAATTTTACAATATTCAAGGACCAAGATACTGTTTCTCTGTGATAGATGCAATTCTTTGCTGTTGGAGAAAGACTATCAATCAAATTATAATCAAGTAGAGGAGGCCACTCAGCTGGGTTTTTCCAAACTGATCAGTATCAATCTTTAGTGAGGAGCAGATCAGTAGTAAGAGATCAAGTGATTGTCTCCTGGGTTGTGGACGAACTGCAAACAAAGACCTTCTCAATGGCTTATTTGTGCTTAGAGATATTAGAAAGAACCTTTTGCTGATTTCCCCCCCCCCCAGGAGGAGGCAAAATCTTACTCACATTATTAAAGATGGAAGTTCATGTTTGCAATGACAGCAGCATGGCTTCTATCATAATTATTTTGAAAGTAGCAACAATTGTCAATGTTTTTTTATTGCAATACCTTGAACCTAGAATAGCTGTTGGGAAAATAGGTGATTCACACAAGATTATGGAAAAGATTCTTGGTACATTCTAGCTCAGTGGTTCTCAACCTGTGGGTCGGGACCCCTTTGGGGGTCGAACGACCCTTTCACAGGGGTTGCCTAAGACCATT